>JAHDVE020007726.1:0-107932 GCA_022606495.2 Halesus radiatus
TATTAGATATGAAGGTAGGGTTCGAATTTTATTTTATTTATTTTTTATTTGACGCCTCACATAAAAAAATGTACATAGCGCATAGAAGGGAACTACATCGCTACCCGGTTGAGAAGCGTTGTAAGGCTGGTAAAGGAAGGGGTTATAGAAATGGATTTATTAATGCGAGCCTTGAATCCGGATTAAATGTAGGTGGACAGAGAGATGCCAGTAACTCCTTCAGCAAACGATCCGATTGGAAGAAAAACGAGTCGGCGAAACGACCCATTCTTATGAAATCAATATCAACTATGAACGGATATTGCGCTCGTGTCTGTCGAGTTTCACGCACGTGCACCGTCGAGAAGGGGCTCAACGCTGCTTGCTCTTTCGAGTAGGCTTCATTGAAATATCAGTAGAACAGACTCAGCTCAGCAGACCTACATTGCATCTGTGCATTAGAGATGGCAGTCAGTCTGTTAACAAAGGATTGTCAATCAGACGAACCGCCCTCTTTTGCACAGAATCAAGCAGGTTTATCAAGTATTTGGGAACTCCAGCCCAGAGGTCACGGATGAACATATCATGATAATCACAGAACATGTGTTCATGATATTTGTGGCCGATATAATTAACGAAATTTCGGAATGCAGGTGTCTCTGTTTTTACGGGATATTCTCGCAGTGTTTAACTTTACTGGAATCCCCTGACACCAAAGACGTAAAGAATGCAAGGCTGATGTAAGCGTAGTGAGCAAGATTAAGAAAGGGACGCTTAGATAGTTTGGGCATGTAGAGCGAATGAATGAAGAAAGGAGTGTAAGGAGAATATATGACGCGAATGTGAATGGAAGAAGAAGCCGGGGACGTCCAAGGAAGACGTGGCACGATCAAGTGAATCAAATATTTGAGTCGGGCCATGTCAGAAGTCGGAATAACAGAAGAGAATGTATGAGACGTTGTATGAAAGGGAATGAAGCAAGAAGTGTGTGCCAAGATCGAGTTGTCTGGCGGTCCGTCCTCTCTACCTACCCCTGCGGGGAAACGGCGTGGTGGTTAGTTAGTTGGTTGGTTAGTTAGTACCTGACACCATCAAGCTGCGTTGTTGCATGATCGGAATTTATTTTCAAAATACATTCACCTTCGTATGGTGGAAGGCTCTATCCATTGATAAGAATGGTAGGCCAATAGAAAAAAAAACAACTTCCTTCAACTTTGTGAGCCATTATGAGCTCTTCCTACAATAGCGGCAATTCTAGAGATACACCATTCACCCTAATTTAAAATGTATTTTAAAGTCTTTCCTTTTTAAAAAAATATTACCTTATGATGCATATTGGACATTTTCAAATTTACACAAAAACTAGCTGATGTATCCGGCGTTGCCCGGGGTTATGAATGGATTGGAGTAAACCTTACCTATAGCCCTACCCAGTAACTTTCCTCTTAGTTTGAACGTCAAATGTGCAAAATTTCATCAAGAGGTACCAAAATTCTGCTAAAATTTGATGGGTGGGAAAGGGGACAGGGGATGTTTTTTAGAAATCTCACGTAGGCCTTCATATTGTTTTGAAAGTCAAGTGAAGAAAATTTTATCAATCTGGAAATATAACCGTAGATTTGTATAAAAAACAAACCATATATCTATATATCATATATGAACATGAGTGTCTATGTTCATATATGATATATAGATATATGAGGTTCCTACCCACTTTTCATTAAGAATTAATTCATCCCAGAGTCTCCAGTGTATTGCTAATGAAAAAAATCCAACTAAGAATACGCTTTGTCCTTTACGTACTGCGCAGATTTGCGAAGTTATTCTGAAACGCTGTTTGAGATAATCCGTGTCTAGTGATTAGCGATTTCTTCCGGTTGACCACACCTGCTACCAACAATACAACATTTATACAAAAAAGATTCTTATACTATGGTAGTAAACTCTACAACAAAATCCCACTGTCCTTCAAAAATCGCAACAACAATAATAAATTTAAAAAATCAAATAAAACGTCGGATACGTTACACAGGTAGATCTGAAACAGAAAATATATTAACACTGAAAACAATCAACCGCACTTAAAACTCCTCACCTTACAATATTTTTACAGCTATCACACCAATTGAATATAATTTAATTTCATATTTTGTGAACGAAATCCTCAGCACGGAATATCCCAGTGAGGATATCGTTATTTTTTTAATAAAAAACAGGAGATAATAAAACATTATTATTATTGTAACATTATGCGCACTTTTTCACAAAACCAAGTTCTACCTGTTTACGTTCCATCAGCTTTTACAAACTGAGCACACCACAAAAATAACTTTAAAATCCTCCGCTATTAAAGTGGTTCAATTCGGTTCGACCTAGCCATTCGAATTCACTGACCCACATAATGCGAAAACCTATTTCTTGCATTTGAACTCCAGAAATTATTATTTTTATTTTTTGTTGGCTCGCTCAATTAACCTTCACGTGCCCGGCCTCAAGGGTAGTTTCGCCATTTCACCCTTCACCCTTCACTCTTCACTCTCTACTCTTCCCTATTCACCCTTTAACCCTATGCGTCGCGAGAATGCCCCACGCGTTCTCCCTTTGAGAAGGCATATCGAATCTACTGTGGCGAAAGAAATCTATCATATTATTATATAAGAGTTGAAAGTGTAACTGATTTGATTCCATATCGATATTTGAATATACAATGAGACATTTTTCGGATACGTGTTTTTGGAAAATGTATCATTTTATCTTATTTTCAGAATGTTTGGAGGAATTCGCATTAAAATTGTGAAGGCTTGAAAACTTTCGAAAGCGAAAACTCGAGTCAGTCAGACTACAGCATCCCGATTTGGGGTCTAATTTTGAAAATGTCAATTCATGATAGAATTCCATTTTAATATGAATTTTTTGATCAAAAAACCTTTGTAACTAACTATCTTCCGCTTATTTATTTCAGATCATACGAGTTTTATATATCACGGGCATCTTCAGACTGGTACAATTAAAATCTATTGTATATATATATAGCATCTTTGTGAGGAGTGAGTCCCATTGCTCTATCTAATGTTGTACATTTATGACTGAGAAATTTGTTTTATTGCTGACGGAACGGCTTTACAATTCGTAGTATTTTACCAGGGCGGTTCTAAGTACCGGTAGTGTCCACAACTCTTTTCTAATTGGCTCTCATGAAATATCCTCGCAGGATTAGGCAGATAATGAAAATCCACACAAATCTGTCTTGGCATACTACTCCGCCAAACTCCCTGCTGCTTTCCCTAATTTTGACATGATCCCACTATGATAATTGATCAAGGCACATCTTTTTGGGCGTCTCCGACTTCCATTTTCATCTACTAGTAGCTCGACAGTGTAGTGACAAATGTATTTAATGTTTCGATATTACGGGTTGAATTATTCTCATAGCATTCGCATCTTCTTCCCTTATCCTACTCGGGTCGGTGACCCATCGAATCGACATGGCGCGTTCCTGTCCTGCGCTACGCTAACGGCATTCGTCAATAGTAGGTCCAGTCTCTCCTCGTACAGTCGCTGGAGTTGCTTCTCCCACTGATGTCTGGAACGGCCCACTGGACTTCTTCCCTCTAGATTATAGCCTAATATAATTCGTCCTTCTAGCATTCTATACGTGCCCAAGTCACCTTAGTTGCGACTTTTTTATGAAGAGTAGCAATGTTTATCTCCTCCCACATCATTGAGATTCTAATGTTAATAATTTAATTTTGCGACTTCTACATCTACTATTTTATCTCATTTCGAAAACACTTTAACACTTTTCGTTTCTTTTATCGGTTCTTGTCTGAGATTTGATGTACTGGTTTATATTTGGGGTGTATCATTTTAGCTCCTGTCTGATGTTTGAAATTTTGACTAATATCTCTGTTTTTTTATATCGGTTCATATCTGAGGTTTGAGATTCTAGACAAGTCTGATGTTTGAAATATTGGCTGAAATCTGTCTTAAAAAAATAAATTATATTCATATCTGAGATTTGATGTTGTTCTGGCTCCTATATAATGTTTGAAAATTTGACTAATATCTCTATTATACCGGTTCATATCTCAGGTTTAAGACTGGCTTGTCTAATGTTCGATATATTAGCTCATGTGGGGTTTTTGAAATATTGACTTACATCTCTTTTTTTATATCGATTCGTATCGTGTCGAGTATAAATTTAAAAAAAAACCTATGTTCGATATTTTTTTGGATTTTGTAAAAAAATTAGGTATTAAAAAAATATGTCATTAATTCAACACACGCTCCTTGAGTGAGGTAGGACAATACCTCAATCGTTAAAGGTTGTGGCAGGTGGTGGATGGTGAGAGGGAGATGGTAGGTGATTATGGAGGCAAACCCTCACGACCTCTTAGGGCCGAGTAATGGAGCGAAACAGCTGTTTCTTCACCCCAACTTCACACAGAAAGGAAATTATTGCAAGGTGCTTACTTGCAGGTATGGAAAGGCCAGTTAGTGAATTATTTTTGAAGTCGCATTCAAATGACTTGATGCGCTGTGATTTACGTGCGTTATCCAAAATCGTACCTGTATCGTTAAAAAGTAGAACTTCATTTCACGCTCGGATTGTCATTCTACCGCCAGAGTGCAGTATCGCTCCTTTCACCACTGGTAAAAAGGAGAACTCTTCACGCTCGATTCGCCAAATTTAATTTACGATTTTTATCTCCGACGCAGACCATTAATAACTTCGAGCAACGCCGGGTATACGGCAGCTAGTTGTTATACATAGAACGATAGTGGATGAGATTCCTAATGTGATTTTGAACATGTATCCCATCATTATTATTAAATTAACATGAAGAAGCAGATTACTTATGGGTCCAATTTCGATGCTGAAAAGGCTGTAATCAGAGCGAAACGTTTCAAACAAAGGGAGTGTTATGAGAATGGAAGTGAGCCGGCAATGAAAATGCCTTCTCTGTATTAAACTTACAGGACGAAGGAGTTTTGGGAAGTCTAGGGTGGTGTGGAGGTAAATGCCGCAGTGTTATGAAAAAACCATGCAATCCAAAAAAAAGACGTAACTGAATAAATCTCAGTTTGAATTTATCAACAAACATGTCCATTGTCCAGTAGCATATTTTTCAAGTTAGGTAAGTAGATTTTCGTGGCAGAGGAAAGAAAAGCATTTTAAAAACCTATCAATTTTGAGGGAATGGATATTTAAAAAAAAATTATTAATTAAGTAACTGTCACCCTGTTTCCACGCAGAGGTAAGCAAAGATAACGAATGGCCAAACTACTCGATCTTAACACACACTTCTTTCTTCATTCACATTCATACATAGTCTCATTCATTCTTGTCGGTTGTTCTAACTTCTGAGATGGCCCGACTCAATCACTTGATCGCGCCATGTCTTCCTCGGGCGTCCCCGGCTTTATAATTGACGTTCTGTTACCTTCTTTATCTTTCATGGTTTTTTTCCATCGTACGTGTAATTAGGTATTTGGTATTGTAGGTTTTTATTTTCATTTTATTATTATATTGTTGTCTCCCTCTTAATATTGTTTCTCTCTTTCCCCATTTTCACCCTATATATACTGCACACTCTTGTTATTTAATTACTATGTTCTATGTCCTGAAGACGATTCGGCAGAATCGAAACTACTCGACAAATAAAAAAAATAAAATAAAAGTAGATTAAAAACAAAGTGATTTGGTATTTAATACATTTAATTTTTAATGCCGTAATTTGTAAAGTTATATTTGTAATTCTTAATTGTATATTGTGACTTAAATTCTAAAAATGTTTGTGTGTAGATATTATGTTCATAATAGAATACATGTATCCCATGTACGTGTGTTCTATTTTAAGTAAAATAAAAATATAGATTCTCCTTATACTCCTTTCTTCGTTCATTCGCTCTACATACCGAAACCATCTAAGCGTGCCTTCTTTGGTGAATCTCAACGTTTTTCATACGATCATACATGGTTTTATCACACATTCGCTACAGAGATCTCATTCTACAGCATTCAGTTTACTTTCATCCTTCCTTTGCCAGTTCCATGCCTCAAAGTCATACATCAGGTTGGTATCAGAACTTCATTATGGATTGCTAGCTTCGCTACTTTGGACGTTTTTTCGTTAGCTCCAATCGTGTTACTTTTTATTTATTTATTAAATACAGAAAAATGTTTTACAGTAAGTACACAGAGAAGTTCCCGTTTTAGGGAAATAAAAATGTTTAAAAAACTAGTATTCGGCATTCTATGGATGGAGATACACGGGGAAATTATTACGATTCGAATGGTAGTAAAATATCGGTTCTATGACAATTCGACATAGTAATGTCATAGTAATGTCAATAAATCGGAACACTTTTGAAAAGTCGTATAAAGGTTGGTTTTAACCTAACCTAGTTAACAAAGTTTGTTTTTAATCATTTTGATGACTTTATATCAAAAGTGTGCGTATTTACCACTCTTCCGAATTATCAGGTCACCACAATATCAGTTTAGGAAAAATCGGCCAAAAACCCTTTGAAAAGTCATATTCGTAAAAGACCTTTACTTTGTGACAGTTACAATATAAACACATACCATTGTTTTAAACCACTTAAATTCATTATAATGACCGACCGGTTTCACCTTAGTTACGTACCCTTCCTTCGTCGGGACTATGTTAGAACTAACATAAGATACAATATACTGACAGACATACATGGCATAACTCCTTACTAAGGGGTTTTTCAGAAGGAACCCACAGTTTCCCTGGAAAAAAACATGTAGAAATACTATAAATATGATTATTTTATTGGTTGTTCAATATACTAGAAATACCATTTAGAGATTTTCTATTTTAAAGTGCTTTTACATTATCTATTTGTTTGCCTTTAGTATTGCGGTGAAGAAATAGAACCCATATATTTTATATGAAAAATTGTAAAACATGCGTAGTAGGCTTGTCTAGCGAACATTACCGCGGTGTTTTACTATGCGTGCAGTCTCCGCGGACCCCCATTTACATCTCGTGGACCCCCTTTTTTTCTCTCTGCCATGGATCCCCTGCAAATCTATATGGACCCCTAGGGATCCGTACGGACCATATGTGGAAACCTATGCTTTGCTATGTTTATTAAAAATGTTTCATATCTCTCATAAAACTGATCATATTAAAAAAAAAATTAAAAGAAACGGTTTTACGATCCGGTGATTTTCTATCGTGAATAGAGAAAACGAAAAATATTTTCTACCTCTTTCGATTTTGAGTTACAATAGTCTGATACAGGAATCTGTATTTATTTATTCAGGCCCCATTTGGGCTTCTTAAATATAGCATTAGGTTACATACGGAATATAAAAGCAGAAAGCACTAATACAGTTTAAATTAGATAATTTCATATATTGATAAACATCCAATATCCGCAGTGTCTACAATATCATACTTATTGCCCAGTCTGTGTAATCAATCCATCGGAGCGTATAATTCTCGTAAGCTTGTATTGTTACAATGGCAAGGTCCCTTGAAACAAACAATCCTACTTGGTATACGAAAATCTATCAGCCAAATAAGTTCAGGGGAGTTCTACAGTCCCTTAATAAAAGGTGTGTTCAAAAGTGGGTACATCATCTGAATAAGATCTTAATGTTCTAGAAAACACGCGAATTCGTATTGTGACACAAAAAATGTGGAAGCTCATTTTAAAGCTCAGAGTGCGTGTTAAAGTTGCAAGGATGCGGAAGGAATAAGACGACTCTGTAGGATCTTCGAATTAACCTGATTATAACGCTTGGTTTCCGGTAAGACATGTTACCAGAGCTGGAAATTGTAAATTAAACAGGCAATTTAGGTTCTCATTGACTTAATTTTCCGTTTCGGCTCACAGCTGCTCTAACTCATCCCCTCTTCCCAACTTACCGCATTTACACTTACTAGAATATTTAAAATATATATATATATATATATGTATATATATATATATATATATATATATATATATATATATATATATATATATATATATATATATATATATATATATATATACACATATTATATATTATATATTGTATATACACATATGTATATATTTATAGGATATGGACGATATGGAAGATATAGAACGGCACAGAAGAGCCATTAATATACGCGCTGAAATGTTCTCAAGTCGGTTTTACCACTGTAGTGACGCTATCAGGAAACTGGTTTTTAAGTTATACTGCACTGCCCTATACACATCTGAGCTGTAGATACTATACTCAGCAGTGCAACGGGACAGGCTGAGGGTGTTCTACAATATTGCACACAGGCAACTTCTGCAACTTCCAAGGTTCTGCAGTGCCTCTACGATGTTCACTAAAGGGAGGGTCCACTCATTCCCCGCCTTACGTCGCCAGCTGCTAGCCAGCTTCTGGGGCAGGCCACGGAAGTCAACCACAACCATTATCGTGCCTGCATCCGAGTGACTCAGCTTTCCACTTCATGAACGATGGATGCAGATGATGCGGCTACCATCCTGAGAGACGATCTATTAAATTAAATCACTTTATTAAATTTCTTCAAAATATTGGTATTCACTTTGTGGCGTCATTATTAATAAATGAATTTAAATTATTTTGTAAATAGGAAAGACTTTTCATTATCAGATATTTCAGTATTATAGTTAGGGATCACCTAAGGTGTTTAAATAATAACAATTATTTTGAATTTGCAAATCATATTTTAGAAACCAATCGTTCTTTTGATATAAATAATGGTTTAAATTTTTTATCTACAAATACAAACGGTTTACAATTAAACAAATTTGAAATTTGAGAAATTAAAAAAAGCGTTAATAGTGATTTAAATTGAATTAATAATCAAATATTATTTCTAAATTGCTTTCTGTTGATTTTTATTTTCATTTTATATTAATTATAAAAATAAACGGTTCTTCAATGTTTTATAATATTTTTTTATTAACATTTTTGATTAATTACTTACCTGCCATAATGAATTTTTGTTTATGGTTATCATTTGTCTATTGTGTTTTATATTTATCATTTGTCTATACTTGACATTATTATTTTGTAGTATTCTATATATTCCTGAAAAAGAAAGCACCGCTTTCGAAACATGTAGATATGTGTATATTAATAAGGTGGTGAATACAAAATACTTTTAATAACTTTACACCCAGTCCTGCTGGATTAAAACCTTAAATAAATGTGCTGCGCGAGGATAAGTGTACCTATCTAGCTGTAGATGGAGGCCGCTGAAAAACGTAAGATTGGGACATCGGAGGAGCGATATCGAGAAGATGAGATCTCCTAGCCAAATAAGGCAATGGAAAGAAGTAGGGATGCGAAGATGTTATTTTATTTAAGAAACACCCTTCTAGTGAAGTTTATGAAAATTCCGAAAATCAAAATTTTATACGTTATCAAAATAAAATATAAGTGGATTGGAATAATGTGATACTTAAAATAGCTAGAGATTTTTATTTTAAATTTGAGCTGAAGAACCCGATATTGCCCGGGGTTATAAATGGTTTGAAGTGAGAATTTTATTAAATGTTTTTGTGTTTAATTCGTAGAACTCCATTTAATCAAATTTAATAATGTTATTATTAAGTTCTGCAAGTATTTTTAGTTGTAATTATTGTGACAGCTGTTTCGGCGTTTAAGGCCATTTTCAAACTGTCAGAATTTTATGTTGTGATTCAATTCAATTCAAGTCAATTAAATTTGTTCTTTTTAAAAATTTTATAAAACAAAATTTACATTGATGTGTTATTTGATGTTGTTTACGTGATGTGTTACTCCTACCCCTACCCCTACCCCTACCTCTACCCCTACACCTACCCCTACCCCTACCCCTACCCCTACCTCTACCCCTACACCTACCCCTACCCCTACCCCTACCCCTACCCCTACCCCACATCTCCACCCCTACCCCCACCCCACCCCTACCCCCTACCCCTACCCCTCTACCCCTACCCCTACCCCCACCCCCACCCCTACCCCTACCCCTACCCTCTTACCCCCTACCCCTACCTCCCACCCCCACCCTACCCCCACCCCCCACCCCACCCCTACCCCCACCCTCCCCACCCCACTCCTACCCCTGCCCCTACCCCTACCCCTACCCCTACCCCTACCCCTACCCCTACCCCTGCCCCTACCCCTGCCCCTACCCCTACCCCTACCCCTACCCCTACCCCTACCCCTACCCCTACCCCTACCCCTACCCCTACCCCTACCCCTACCCCTAACCCTACCCCTACCCTTACCCCTACCCCTACCCCTACCCCTATCCCCACCCCTACCCCTACCCCTACCTCTACCCCTACCCCTACCCCTACCCCTATCCCTATCCCTACCCCTACCCCTACCCCTACACCTACTCCTGCCCCCATCCATACCATCTTCACACCTTCAGAACTAGCAGATGTGATTATTATCATCAAATTTAAATTTATTTTAGAATTTTAGACGTGTAACTTTATTTAAAAATATGTTAAAATATTTTTATTCCTACTTTGAAATGAAATGGTGCTTTAATATCGGATAAAATATATGACAAATAATCTGGTCTTCCAACATTACCATAAGAAATTAAGAATTAAGAAATTTGACGGCCTCCATGGTCGAGGGGTAAGGCTCTTGACTACGAATCCGAAGGTCGCGGGTTCAAATCCCGGCGTTCGCAAATAAATTTTATTTAATTAAATTGTGCTGTTTCACAATTAATTCATTTAAAAATAATATATAGTATATTTGCGCACGTTCCAGAGTGGAAGATACTCTCAGTATCGCCCTGGTGAAAGACCACCATTCAGAATTAAAACGTTGCTTGAAATGGCTTTTCGCCGTGTTTGGTGACCAGATCTGAATAGCCAGGTATTTCCCCACCTCCCCCTTCCCCATCTCCTTCCTCTCCCCAATACCTTCAGCCTCACAACATTCCCCAATTGGGGATGCCATAGTCTCACTGAACTTCAATAAAAAAAAAAAAAAGAATATCCCTTCAAGTAGTCCAATGGCCCCTCACGCTCTGAGAGTATATATGCCTTTAGTTTCTAGTAGGGCGCAAGCACCTAATTTCCTGTAGGAACGGCCGAGAGCAAGACTCGAGGATGGGCTTATTCAAATCAAGTCCACCTGTGCTGTGCTTATTAAACCACAAAGGAAGGGAGAAGCAGAGGTGATGGAACTTTATCCCAGGGTGTTTTAGTTGCAGACTTAATGGAGCCAAACATCCCAAACTATTTATTTGTTTGATTATTATTTTTTTTTTTTTACAGTAACTCCACACAGGAGGTTCTGAGGGAAGTAATTTCCCTCAAGGCATGCTCGTTTATGGTATTTGGAGTTGATGGGTGGATTATACAGCCATCTGGGCTTTTTTACGGTTTTTAAGAAAATAATATAATGAGTTATCGAAAATTATAAAAGTACATACAGATTTTAGACGGTAAAGTAATGAACATGATTTTTAAACGTTTAAAGGTAACATAGCATGCATAATAAAAGAAAAATAAATAGCTTATAGATCAAAAACACAGATGTCAGCCTTAGTATTGATTGTAAATATATTGAATTTTTAATTATGAATTATTTTTATTGAGCTTTAAAATCTTCATTTTAGTATTTAATCATTGTAGAAAATAATATTAACATAATCTAAATGAGACATGAAAACGGAAAAAAACGACAGAAAATAAAGAGATTTCATTCGCATCTGAGACTCGAACCCAGGTCCTCTGCCTCTCTGGGGAAACCGCTTAACCAACTTAGCTAATGAGACCAGTTCAATTTATGTTATCTTCATCGATATCATATCTCAAATTCAAGATTAAATATTAAAAAAAGACTAAATATTCAAAAAAATATTACAACACAAATCGTTAACACTATACATCACCCACGCTACAATAATTTTAATTGTGGGAGTCATCAAAGTGCTGGTATAGATAACGCGTTATTTTATAAACAGTCAAAAAATATATCAAAACCTCCAAGCTCATTGCCCAGATTAAGCGTCCTATTGGCTAGTGATTGTGACTAATAATTGGTTGTGTAAGTATCGCAAAAAAATGTTACAATTTTAATTTATTTCAGGCGTAAAATTATGTGATTAATGATTCTAGATAATACAACTAGGTTAGGAATTACCAGACAGCCTTTATATGCACTTGATTCACAAACCGTACATAATAAATATTTATGATTGAAATTTAGAGATTAAAATTTATATAATTTCTTCAAAAGATTGGTATCCACTACGTGGCATCATTATTAAACATGTTGATATGTATAAATTAATAAAGTGGTGAATATAAAGTAATTTTTAATTAATTTATTAATAATGTCGCCACAAAATGAATACAAATGATTTGAAGAAATTACAATTACATAATTTGCTCTCCTAGTAGCTAATGGATTGCTCGTCATATTATGTACGTATAGTGGTTTTTATATAATTAAAGTTAAGGCTAAACGAAACGTAATACGCGCTCACATATGGCGCTAATTTAAATATTTTAGAAAAGAAAATATATATTTTTTTTTTTTTTACTTTTATGAAGGACTTAATCTTTAAAATTATAATAATAACTTATTCGATTTCATATTCCGTATGTAGATCCTAAAATATTTTAATTAGCGGCATTTGTGAGTAAGTATGACATCTTGTTGAACCTCGGTCATGTTGTTTTGTGTAAGCTATTTCATTTCCGTTTTTGTAGATTTCATTTAAGTATACAAGGCCATAATGTAAACAAAGTGAATAAATATAATAACAGTTTGAAGTTCGTTGAATGAAAGGAAGCAACGTTTACTCCGCGGCGTAACATAACGGGTTCATAAGATGTATATAAGTCATCACCTAAAAGTCTTAGATGTAAGTAAATAGTTTTTCTTTTTAAATTTAATGCAAATTAATCAATTGTTATTAAATTCTGCAATTATTTTTCGTTTTTATTATTGTTAAATATAGCTTTTAGAACTAATAATTATATAGCTAATAAAAAGTGGCAATTACGAATTAAAATGTGACCATGCCGACTGCAACGCTACCTATATCGGGCAGACGGGAAGGGCTTACTAAACTAGAGTCAAATAACATGTACGATGTTGTAAAAATAAAAGCACTTCTTCAAAATTCGCAGAACATCTCTTAGTTAAAATCACGTCCCGCTTGACAACAACAAACCTAAACCCTTACATATATAAAGAAAGGGTCTTAGATTAAATTTACTTAAACAATTAGAAATTAATAAACGAACGAATGATCCTAATATAACATTAATTAATAAAGTAAGGAAAATCATATATTCACCGCTTCTCAGTATGTTCACATTATAAAAACAATATAACACATTTAAATAAATCAATTAAGAAAGCATCATCAGTTAAATACGAGAAAACACATTATAAATATGAAAATTTCACAGAATTCGGAATTTTCATTGTTTTCTAACTAATCGGTTTTACCGATAATAAATCATACCGATAATAGGTCGGCCAAGTCTGATGTCAGCCAAGGCATTCCGCATCAAAAACCCGTCCAAATTAGAATGGGATGGGAGTAAATAAAATCATCTAAATAAGTCGTCACAATGTGGATTAACCGAAGTTTGAAAATGGCCTTAAACGCGGAAACAACTGTCACTATAATAAAAACTAAAAATACTCGAAATTAATAAATGTTAATTATTCAATTTAAAAAAATAATTAATGAAGTTCTGCAAATTAAATAGAAAAACAATTATAGTCACTAGATATTATTATTATTATTTTTTTATTTATTACAATTACAATTTTTTTTAACATCCTATTGATCTACTCTCCGTACGTTGAGCTCCAGCAGCTCGTGGTTATGGGAGTAGTATTTACATACGTAATGATGAAAATAATTAAAAAAAACAATTCAATATGTAAATAATATTAAAAACTTATTAAATAACTACATTAAATAATAGAATAAAAAAGCAAATGTACAAATATCATGTTTATGCTTACATTTTCTAATAGAACTGTGTTCATATGCAGCGACCTGCCAGGTAAGTATGTTTTTCCGTATCTGATTGTACATAATTAGATAAAGAATAGGGAGTAATATTTGTACAGCGCCCTTCAGGAGATTTTTGACAAAAACGGCTCTATACAAATAATCCAATTATTATTATTATTATTACAAACTTAAATCAACAGAATTTTTTTGGAATAATTAAAAAAAAAATCCAAATATTATTTAATATGCTGGATATTATACATTATGGGTACAATATATCGTTATCTAAACTAAGGGAGTTAATTTTCTTTTTGATTTGTTCATATTTCAATGTTTCGGTTACATTAATTTTGTTTTTGGATAATAATACATTGTACCATCTTACACCTAAATACAAGTAGAGGTGATGTACTGTGGTTGTTCTTAGCATTGGGATGGCTATTAAACCATTTGTTTTGAATCTATTGCTTATGCTATCAGTAAAGTGAAGTTTATTGATGAAAAGTTCTTTGTAGATTTGATATAAGGCGTTTTTTTTATATAATTCAGTAATAAATGGTACATTAAATTCACGAAATATCTCTAGAGTGGGGAAGTCGTAAGGTATTTTAATGGTGATTTTAATGACTATTTTTTTATTGTAAATATTATCTGTAGTATGGCTTTATAGGCCCTTCCCCACCCAATACTAATCCGTCACTAGTTATAAGTCTCAGTATTTGGTTGCTCGCCACAATTCTTAGTTGTAAGTCACTAGTAATAAATCTTAGCTGTAAAGAATTATATATAAGTCCTAGTTGTAGGTAAATAGTTATAAATCTAACTTGAGATTAACTAGTAATAAATCTTACCTGTAAAAAATTAGTTATAAGTCTTAGTTGTAAGCCACTAGTAATTAATCTTACTTGTAAGTCACTAATAAAAAATCTTAGCTAAAAGTAATTAGTTATAAGTCTTAGTTGTATGCCACTAGTAATAAATATTACTTATGAGTGACTAGTAATAAATCTTACGTCTAAGGATTTGACTATAAGTCTTAGTTGTTAGTATCTAGTTATAAATCTAACTTATGAGTAAGTAGTAATAAATCTTAGCTATAAAGGATTAGTTATAAGTCTTAGTTGTAAGCCACTAGAAATCAATCTTACTTGTGAGTCAATAGTAATAAATCTTACTTGTGAGTCACTTGTAATAAATCTTAGCTAAAAGTAATTAGTTATAAGTCTTAGTTGTAAGTCACTAGTAATAAATCTTAGCTGTAAGGAATTGGTTATAAGTCTTAGTTAAAGGTTATATAAATTAGTCGTGAAGCGCCCTTGAGACGATTTTTCAACGAAAACGGCGCTGTGGGAATTAATAATCCAACCAAAATTTTTATAAAAAAATAGAAATTTTATCACTTATCACAAACTAAGGAAGCATAAGTTCCTTGGACAATAATTTATTTAACTATTTATGTATGTCAAGGAACAAACTTCAATAGGCCCATAACGAAGTGAGAAATACATAAATATTCGATAATTTTAATCAAAAATTATTATCAGTTCATTTAAAAGTTCCTTCCCTCTTCCATTATTCGAATAGCAGGCGGGATCTTATTTATAATTAAGGAAGTAAGAAGTTGGGTGGCTCCACCCCCACCCCCTCTCCAACCCTCAACCAGGTGGAATTATTAATTGGCGAGACTGCCAATTGTCGGGCCAATAACGCCAAACTTTCCGTAGATATGCTATGTTTACAGGAAATTATATTAAAGACCGCTGGCAGGTACTAAATTCCGACAAAACCTTGAAAAAGCAATCACTATTTTATTCACTATTTTAAATTATTTTAGTCCTTCGCAAGGTAGAGGTGAAATTTAAACCATTAGTTTCAGATCTGAAGGTTATATTCACGACTAATGTTGTCAGGCAAGTGCAAAAAGAGAACGAATACTACCTTGCTATATATAAATATATAATAGATCTGTATCTAGTATAAATTTCTATCTATCGACCAATAAGTCTTTTACAACGCTTTCAAAAATCTTGAAAAAAGTGATAAAAAAATTGTTACCCTTTAGGAGACATAATTAGTTTTGCAGATGACACCGTTATCATTTTTCTTGAACAAGAATGGTCAAATACCTTCAATGAGGCAAAGCATGGCTTGGCTATGGCTAACCAGCTTTGGCTTTCAAAACTGGTTAAAAGTGAACTTGCTTACATTAAATGTGAGTAAAACTAAATATTTAACATTCTCAATAAACAAAAGAGGCCATCTAATGAATGAGCACATACTTAAAAGACATGAATGTCAAAAATATACCTCATTGCACTTCTCCGCATATAACCAAAGCTAAAAACATTAAATAACCTGGAATCTTAATTGATGATAAACTTCGCTGGGATGTACACATTAATGGAACTTCAAAAAAGCTAATAAAACTCATCTATTTCTTCAAAAAATTACAAAATATCTTATCAATCGAGGATCTAAATAGAGTATATTATGCTTTATGTCGCTCTCATTTGGAATACGGAATTTTGGGAAGGGGCTCAGCTGCATCAAATTACATGAAACCAATCAATACAACCCAGAAATACATCATAAAGACCATTCTAAAGGACCCCATAAGGACGTCAACAACGGAAATTTTTAAACATTTCAACGTTTCAAGTTCGTATCCAAAAAATCTTTGCCAAAAATATTCTAGTTCTTAAAAATGAGAAAATGGCTATGACTCTTCATGATCATAATACCAGAACAAAGCAACTAGACAAACTAAATATACCTAAATGCAATACTACTTTTGGACAAAGAAGCTCTGAATTTTTAGCTCTAATTATATAACAAACTCCCACTTAATATCAAAAAAGTAACACAATCAATAAATGCATTAAGTTCAGCAAAACTTGGCTTGAGGAATTACCAGAACAAGAACTGACTACTATTCTCAAAAAAACGTCAGAGAAATTACTGGAAAGACCCTACCCTAACCTTGATGTTTAAATATAGAAGTCGTTGAAACCCCTTTATGCAAAACCTGGTCCGCCTCAGCACAGAATATCCTAGTGAGGAGGACTATGAAAAAAAATTTAAAAATTAAGGTAAGGTATAAATATTTTAAAAAAATATACCTTACCTTACAATATCAAAATTATATAGACACTAATAAAAAAATAATAAAAAAAGTCCATATTTAATTTTGTTTTGTTAGGAAACCAACAGAATACAATATTTAAGAAGTATTTAATTTTTTTTAGAATAACCTTTTGAAGCTTATAAACCCCTCATTGTATTACATTTTTAATAATTGAAGATAATATTAACATCTCCATAGTCTGAGGTTTCTGAGGAGCTTCAATAAGTTATTAAAAAAAAAAATTAATCCTAGACTTGTAGAAAAAATCAACAGATGTAACATGCAAATAAATAACGATTACAAATAAATTCAAGCAGAAGCTCAAGTTATAAAAAGGTTGCAACCAAAAAAATATATATTGGAATTAATTGAGGATGATATTGATAGTTCTTAGAAGTCGAAGTAAGATACCGATAAAAATGACTTGATGAAATGCCGGAGTAGGGTAGCCGTAGTTTAGTTGGCATAGAGCGCAGATCCCGGATAAACTATGAGGTCCTGGGTTCGAATCCCAGCTGCTACTGTTATGTTATTATAATTCATTGAAGAAAATATTAATATTAATATTATCTTCAATGAATAAAATTATATATACAAACTGACCCAATAATAGGTTTTCACTAAAGTGTCATAATTATTCCGTCACAAACAAGTTACAAGTTTAGTCTGTGGCAATGGGTTATTGGGAGAGAGGGAAAGGGAACGGATCTATTCTGTCCGAGTAATATACGAGTATATTGTGTAATTGTTATGTATTTATTTTTGATTTGATAATGAGAGGGAATTTTTGTTTATGTTTATAATTTGTCTATTCTTACATTATTGTTTATCATTTGTTTATACTTGGCATTATTATTTTTTAGTATTCTGTATATTCCTGATGAGGAAAGCATCGCTTTCGAAACATGTTGATATGAATATATTAATAAAGTGGTGAATACAAAGTAATTCAAGGTTCAAATCCCGGAGTGCCCAATTAAATATTATTTAATTATTTTGTGCTGTTTCACAATTAATTCATCTAAAAATAATATATAGTATATTTGCGCACGTTCCATAGTGGAAAATACTCTCAGTATCGCCCTGGTGAAAGAACCCCATTCAGAATTGAAACGTTGTTTAAAATGGCTTTTAGGCGTGTTTGGTGACCACATCTGATTAGCCAGGTATTTCCCCACCTTCCTCTTCCCTTTACCCTTCCCCTCTCCAATATCTTCAGGGATGCCATAGTCTCACTGGCTCCAAACGGTTGGAAGCAGTTGGGACTCTTGTCCGATATTCATAAAAAAAATTAACAAAGTGAATACCAATCTTTTGAAGAAAGTACAAACTTAAGTTCGTCACTTTGAATAACCCTGTATATTGAATGAAATGAAATGCAGGTGAAATATTTTTTCGTAATTGGAAATTTAATGCCCGAATGGCCAGAATTTTGGATCATGAAATACGTCAACACCGATGTTCTTATTTTCTCCTGCATTCTATAGCAGCGTCGTTAAAAGGTGATCTCATCGAACCTGACGGCTGAATTCGCTTACACGGAATTATTATTAAAGTCATCCCTAATTACATTAATATGGCAAAAGGCTCCGTTTCATGCATCAAACCAATTTGCAAAGCGTTTGACTTTATTCAGAATACAAGATGTCTACGAAACGTAAAAAGGCTCACTTGGAAAATTGTTCAAATTAAAGGTACTTCGATGAAATTCATAGCGTCAATGATTTTACAACGAAATTTAGCGCAAGAACATCATCGACCACGTATTCTATGAAACGAATATAAAAAGTAAACCTTAAAGTACCTACCCTTATTTGTTGAATCCTGAAAGATATTGAAGGTTATTTTTTATGAAATAGCTAATGTGTACCCGCCCTTGCTTGGGATTATTTTCTTTTTATTTTAAATTGCCATATTTCAATATTCTACCTGAAAAAACCTTCTTCTTTTGAATATGTAATCTGTGGCTAACAAGAGTGGTATATCCACTGGCTAACCTCAATACAACATGGCGGGTCCAATGTTTTTCATATTAATTTTAAAACGTTAAAGTAAACAGTTTTACATATTGGTTTTCATTCAAACTACTCTCTAAACCTTTCCGGTACTAATGAGAACAAACTGTGCTATTTTCAGCGATCTAGTAACAAATTCAATTTTATATATAGAGATATCTTCCTTGTCCTCTCAATGACATATAAATAATAAAACAAATTACATGAAAAGTAGAGAGAGCTCGACTCGGTCCTATGAAGATTCACCGCGCGGTAAGTACAAAGCACACCATAGATAAAATGAATTGTCTGGATGATACGAAGGATTGTTAGTATTAGGGTGCTGAATAGAATTGAACCAATTTTAAACTTTATTCCACTTGTTTATTATACCAGACGGGACAGGTTTCAAACAAGTGTGTTCATCTTCAGACTGGTACATGTTCTCATAAGCCTCTTACAAAATACAAGGTACAAAATCTTCACTGTCACAAATGTCCCGAAAGAATCCAGTGCAAGCTTTGCTGGATGGTATTTAAATCAATTAACGGGATGGCTCCGGCTTACCTATCAGAACTATGCATGCCGGAAAATTCCAATTCACGAGAGTCAACTCGTAGATCAGCGACGTCATCGGCTATCGGAAGACTGAAGGAACCAAAGCGCACTCCAGACACTAAGTTTGGTGAGCGAGCTTTCAGCGTGTCAGGCCCTAAAGCCTGGAATAAACTGCCATACGATCTAAGATTGATTAAAGACTCGACAGAATTCAGAGCGAAGCTTAAAACTAATTGACATAGCGAAGCTAACCTTTTACTAAAAAAAATAATGACAATTATCTACAAATAATAAACAAATAGACAAATAAAAAAAATAAGTTAAAAGCTTCCGAAACATGTAGATATTTATGTATTAAAAACAGCGGTGTAAACAAAGTTCTTCTTATTAATTACATTTATAATGACGCTACAAAATAATTACACATCTTTAAAAATAAAATAAAACAAATATATGTTTGGTAACCAGATTAGAAGACAGGAACTTTCAACCTTTCTCACTCCAATCTCCTTTCCATCATTACTCCATCAAGTGGAGTTTTGGCACATCCACGTCCATCCAATACTGTATCTGACCTTACAATCCTGAAAATCACCATGACGTACTTCTTCGTTAATTTTTATTTTGTTCTAAAATCCGCTTCACGGAGATCAAACGGCTTCTGGCGTTTTTTTATATATATATTGTTTGCCTAGGGGGGCGTAACGCCAATGCCAATATATCATCAACGTTCATAATGGCAAAAAAATTGTGAATTTTCTGAAATATGTTTAAATTACCGGAGGAAACAATTATATTTTTCTATTTTATGTATGGTTAAACTCTGTTTATTCAAAAGGCATTCAGAATGTTTGTTTGAAATAATAATTTGTTCTAGAAATATTTACTTACATCGTTATCTGGTTTCAAGTTTTACAACATTTAATGAAAACCACGAAAATACTTGTAATTCTAAAAATAAACAAGCCTTTTCCCCTGTATAAGAAGAATGTCACTTTCCATGAACTCTATGTGGCTGTTAAACATCAGTTTAGTCTATGTAACGTTAATTAGTAATGTTTTTACCTGAACGATTGTTTATCAGTTGCGTAAAGCTGTTATTAGTTGGCGTTGCATTGTTAGCATGTTCGTGTATCTTTGACAGCTAGATAGGGTGCCTCTATTCTGAATTATTTCTATTCCTTTAACTCATGTGTTGTTAAAAAAGGTTACACTTGTGCGGTAATTCAGGTGGAATACAGCGGGAGACCAATTTCTTTGTTTCAAGATTTATTTTTTGCCTGATCCTACAACCCTTTAAATCTACTATCAAAATATGATTTGAGTTGAGGTGAGTTCTGGTGTTTGGCTTCCAATACGAAACAACTAGAATCAGAAGGTTAAAGTGGACCCTTTTTTGAATTTTTTTTCTTCTTATTATCTCTGGACCATTAATGGATAATATTTCTATTTTTGAAACTGATAATACATGGTGGAATTCCATTATATCATTAATGGATAATAGAAGCACGATAGATGGGCCATGAAGCATTATTAGTATTGCGCGACGTGCACTAATATCGTTCACCCATATTACTGCTGCTCACGTCTACGCACAGCGGTAACCCGCCTATGTTTCTACCTACACTACAAACGCATAACTTTCATTGCATCGCCGCTTTGATAGTCTTTGTAATCTTTTATGTTCTTCAAAATAGCGAATGGAACATTGGACGCCCTGGATTTAACGAGCCTTTTTACGTTGCCTTTATAATATATATTAATCCGGCTCTATATAATAATCCAGTGTCTTTAAATAATTATTTCGAGAACTCTCCCGTTAAAAGATTGCACAGACTTGGTAATAAGTATAGTTTAATTAACGTTTACCGTTGGAATACTGTTTCCAGGCTAAGGATCAGTTTATTTGAATGTTTTTATTAGATTTATTAAGTTTCTTCATATACCAGGGGTGTTAGTTGAAGTTTGCCAGTTTTTTCAATAAAGAAAACGCTTAATTCTCAAGGGAATCTCAAAATTTTTTTATTCAAAGTATTGCCTATCTGATTCTATACATTTTTCCCATCTTTGAGGCAAATCATGGATACCATTCCAAAAAAAAAAATTCTCTTTCGAGGCAAACCATTCGACGAGTCATTTTTCGACTTTTTCAAAATTGGCGAAGCGTTGCTCTGCGAGTGAGTGTCCCATCGATGCGAAAAGGTGATAATCGGACTGGGCAAGGTCTGGAGAGTACGGCGGGTGCGATAATATTTCCCAATTCAATGCTTTGAGAGTGTTCTTCACTATTTTAGCTGTATGAGGCGGTTTGGCGGTTTTTTCGATTTGTCTCTCGTTCATTTGGTTTTTTCATTTTCCATACTTTTGGATCTTTCCCATGGCTTTTAAACGTTGGCAAATTGATCCTCGGGTCACATTCAGTGTTTGAGTCAGTTGTTGTTGCGATTGGGTTACGATCCAATAACGCCTGCAATTCCTCGTCTTCGAACTTCAACTGCTTTTTTATTTTGATGAAATAAGAAAAGCAACGAATGCCGCAAATGCGATTTACTTGGAACGAAACTCGACATATTCACTGAGGTAACCAACTATGACGCTATTATTTTGGAAGAATGTAACTTGTGTATTTTTGAAGGTTAATGTCCATAGAAAAATATGACATAGATGCCAAATCATAGAAAGGTATACATATCTCTAGCGACATCTATGAGTAAAACCGGCAAACTTCAACTAACACCAATTACACCTCTTTTATCGTTGAATTTATTTTATTGTGTTTTATAAAACACCCGCACAGTCGTAACAACAATTTGCTATATTACACACACGCTTTTCAACTGTTCATGTTTTATAACGTCATAATAATTAAAACTCACCCATTGCGCTGTAACTAGCTACTTTTTACTTCTATTATATTTATGTAATTATATTATGTACTAAACTATTGTTAGACTCTTTTGAACAACCTCCAAGTATTGAGCGCGGGAAAACTGTTATTCGTAACGCTGTAACTACATACTTATGTTGCACCTACTTACTTATTTTACACTCTATTATTTTATGTACTATAGTATTATACTCCTTTATATAAATATATATCAAAAGTATCAACATATAAAAGCGTTCGAGGTGTGAATAAATAAATAAATAATTTAAAATCTCCCTTTGTTTCTATTATCTATGGATACATAATCAGCAGTCCTTAACTTTCCAACTCCACAGAATTAATTCAACAATCATAATATTATTGTTACGGTGTATGTTTCGTGGAATTTGCCTTCATTATAAATTGTTTGGATAGATATTTTTCCACGAACACAGTGCATCACAATTAAGGGCCCGAAGTTTGTTTATCTCCTCACAATGGGCCTAACTTTGGAGTTTCTGGGCCCATTGTCTGGGGCCATAAATTATTTCGGGCCATTCGTAAATTTATGTGCTATTGTTGGTGTTTTACTCTCTTGAAATTAGTGTTTTGATTGTGGAGAGAAGGTACCAGATCGTTCCTACTGGACTATGTTAATATCTACCAGTGTGGGCGGGCGACTTTTTGGAGAAGGGATGCCAAATAAAAAATTGTAATAAACTGGGACATTCCCTCAAACCGCAAAGCAAATAATATATAGCGATACCCTAACACGAAAGATAAATAAACCAAAATAAGAGGGCGAGCTTAGACAAGTCACTGTCATTTGATGTGTGAATAAATGCATTCCGACAGTCTTCAGGCAACTCTCATTGCATTGCAAAGCATTAGTATTTACTCTTCGAAAAACAATTCTGCTAATGATTGCTTACTTAAAATTTGGGAAGTTCTTTTGTTACATTAATTTACTGTTTGGTTTCTTTTATTTCGTTCTATATTATTGTTTATATTTGCAATAGTATCGTTAGAAGTTTGTTATGTCTACCTGTTTTAATATAAGAGATTAAAAATGAAGAAACAAAGTATTAAACAAATTAATGTTTTTAATCGTGCGCAAAATCTGCAAAACGTGTATTGACTTACTATTTCTATTCTCTTTAATTCTATTTTTTTTCCTCATTTTATATCTTGTAAGATAACAATCCCATGTGTTATAAAACTAATTTTGGGACAAGAGAATTTTTTTACATTACACAAGTGATAGAAAAAAGATGCAAAACTGACTTAGAAAAAACACAATAACATAAAACAATACAGAAGGATATACATTAATAATGCATTTACAAAATTTGTAGAAAAGTATACAAGTGTAACACAAAATTACAACAAAACAAATAAAAGTTTTTGCAGAAAAGTATGCATAGATGAAAATAATAAATTAGCAAAAGTGGTAGAAGAAAAGGTTTTGGTTATCGTAGTATATTATACACCATCCGAAAAAAAAAAAAAACCATAAGTCTTTGTACAGATCTACGTAGTTGACGTCTTATAAAAATCAGTTTATTAATTTTAATTTATGAGAAACGCAAGGACAAACACCAAAAAAAAGATACTCTAAACGAAAATTTAAATTTAAATTTTCGGCTTTTGACCTCGTGTCTACCCTTAAGAAGTACCTACATAAACAGGGGAGAAAAAAAAAAAAAGTGGAAATAGGGGAAAAAAAACACAGCCGAACAAACAAATAAAATACGAGAAAAATAACGGAGATAGGAAATAAGATTAATTTTTTTCATTTTTAAATAATAAGTATTCTTTTAAACCATTATTATTAAATATTTTATTGGGTTGGCAGTTTACATATATATCTGGGAGCAGTAATAAAGTATGTAGACAATATATTCCAAGTATTTTATACCATACTATCGACCCATTGGAACAACAAGGTTCCATCTGGCAAAGCAATGATATGCGATAATGTGCTCTATGGAGGGTAACTTTAATGCTCATCATCGCATAACATTGCTATGTCAGATGGAACCTTGTTATTCCAAGGAGTCGCTTTGTGGTTTGTGTTACTTATCTAATACGTCTATTTTCACCGATCGTCAGGCGTAAAAAGTTTGGGAAACGTTGCCTTATATCATTCCTTCTGGACATGTCCTTGAGCCGTACTACTTACCGCTTTTAAGATTTACTGAATATGGAGAAGGTAAGTTGTCTGTGATTCATTACCTGAAACAAAAGAAAATACAAATTTATGTGACAATTCAAATAATTCCTGTAAACTACATGCATTTTTTAAAACACTGTTTTTTTTAACACTGTTTCACATTTTAGTACAATTTTTTTTTATTAAAAATCCTTAGTTCCACTTGTATATTTTCCACCTGACCAGTTTCACCCTATTAGGTGTATATTCAGACTGGCAACATTAAAACTAAATCTATGGTATCTATAGCAGGAGATCCATGCTAGGAGAGAGACTCATTGCTTTATAATATTGTAGTATTGTCATTTATGACGTTCTGAAAGACGATCGCATTGTGTTTGTTTACTGAATGTATGGGTTTAAAGAATAAATATATTATATAATATCTATCGCGTCAATTTTTATTCAAACAGATGGTTATTTCTAGTTTATTTTTTCCCGCGATTTCTATCTTGTTCGCTAACATGAGTTTTATAGCAGTTTCTGTCCTGTAGTTACATTAACTACAGGTACAGTTTTATGGGTCGATTTGTAAAATTAAAAATGTTTAAATCAAATATAACAATAGAACGTGTTAAAATAATAATTATTAAGATTGAGCAATAAGGTGGCATAAATATAGTAGTTATAGGTGTTGTGTTAAATTCGTAACGGAAAGATGAAATAAACATTGGTGATGAATGTCTGCTCAGTTCGAACTAGGATCACCTTATTAATTATATTTTCATCAATACTACAATAATAATACATCAAGCTACTGGATCCAAAATATAAAAACATTCCCAATCAATATTGATAGATACTAATAATACTTGGATAATTTATGTAGGATTTATGAACAATCAGAACTAATTTAAAATAGATATTATTATTTGAATATATAAACTTGTTTTTTTTTCTTTATTGAGGCTTTGGCCTGTCTCTGATAAATGATTAGCAAACTCGGAATAGCTATTTTTTCGTAAACAGAGTTCATGTTCCCTGATTCTACTTTTAATATTTCTAATAGTCATACCTACATACTGTGCGTGACATTCATTACAATTTAAATAACTAACTAACTAACCATCACGCCGTTTCTCTGCAGGGGTAGGCAGAGAGGACGGACCGCCAAACAACGCGATCTTGGCACACACTTCTTGCTTCATTCACTTTCATACAACGTCTCATACATTCTTTTCTGTTATTCCGACTTCTGACATGGGCCGACTCAAGTATTTGATTCACTTGATCGTGCCATGTCTTCCTCGGACATCCCCGTATTCTTCTTCCATTCACATTCGCGTAATATATTCTCCTTACACTCTTTTCTTCGTTCATTCGCTCTACATGCCCGACCATCTAAGCGTTCCTTTCTTAATCTTGCTCATTACGCTTACATCAGCCTTGCATTCTTTACGAATCTCAATATTTTTCACACGATCATACATGGTTTTACCACACATTCGTCTCAGAGATCTCATTTCTACGGCATTCAGTCTACTTTCATCCTTCCTCGGTCAGTTCCATGCCTCACTGCCATACATCATGGTTAGTATCAGCACTCCATTGCGGACTGCTAGCTTCGCTTCTTTGGATAACTTTTTGTTTGCGCCAACCGCGTTCAGTCTTCCGTTAATGGAGTTTCCTGCATTCACCCTTCTTTCAATATCCCTATAAGTCTTTCCATCTCTCGTAAACATACGAGTACTTCCCAAATACACAAACTTATCGACCTGCTACGAGTATTCATCATTCAGAACTATATTGCACTCAGTTTTCGTACTCTCTCTTTCAAACATCATGACTTTAGACTTACTTACATTCATCATTAGCTCATTCGTCATTCATAATTCATTCATCCTAGATACGAGGGACTGTAGATCTTCCAGCAATCAGCGCCGCATCATCAGCACACAACAGGCAACATACTTGCCAATTACTAATTTTCGCGTCCTTGCCCACCCTTTTCAATTCCTGCGTACAATTATCCATATTTAGATTGAAATAACCACGGTGACATTACGAAGCCTTGCTTAACACCTTTTATAATGTCAAACCACCCCGTAAAATCACCGTTTGCCCTAACACATGCAACGCTTCCCTCGTACAGAGATGTGATTGCCTGTATAAGATTCGTATTATACATACTTGGAAAACACCTTCCATTTTTTTTTTTTGAATTTTTAGGCATTGTCCAATGTTTTTATCTATTTAATTACTATGCATTTAGGGAATAACTTACTCATATTATTATCACCCATTCGCAGTTGTTTCATTGTCTAGGCAGGTGTCTAGTTCTATTAAATTTATGATAGTAAATGTTACGTTGCGATTTGCATTGTGTTAGACTTTAAATTAAGGAAATACGCGTTTTATATTGGGACAGGTGATAATATTATAATGGATATAGGAGCGGAGACTTGGTATATGATTCTACTTTTGTATTCATTGTGAAGTTAGGCTCTACTTGCTCAGCTAAGTGGGTTGTGTTATGTTAGGTTATTTAAAATTCCAAAAACAATACGTCTCCGAAAAAGTCAACCGAAGTGTGACCGAGGTATATGCAAGAAATGAAGCAAAAACTACATAGAGTTATTTATTCTTTCATCTGACCTCTATGGCTTATTTTGTGATGAAATCGCGTATCTATTAAATAGTGAAAAATAGCAATAATTGTTGTTGTGCACTCAGTAGATAAAAGTGAAGAAAAAACATTTAGTCTTAATTCAGAGATAAAAAAACTTTTAAAATTCTTTGTAATAAAAATTCACCAAAATCGTCACTTAATTCCCCATAATTTAACCCTTTCAGCACCGCCGTATCAATGTAAAACAAAGGAGGGGTAAGGTAGGATGAAGAAGCTGAACAAATCGCTGGAAGGGATTGATAAGCTACAGAGGAGTTCCGGTGCCTCTCAGAGGGACGCAGGAAGGAAAATTAAATTTACTGTAACGTCTCTATTTTAAAACTTTTAAATGAAAGTGAAACAAGTCAAATTTTATGACCATTATTTATAAAATTCTATACCAAGTATGTAATGAATTTAAATGCTGTGTTTAAAAAAGGTCGTTAATTTTTCCGTGAAGGCAATGCAAGGGGAGGTAATCCAAAATCATGTGTTTTAGGTTTTAGTATTTGATATGTCGTGTTTGATGTATCATAGATGATTTAATTAAATACAGGAGGTAATACTCCTTGGCCTTTTGTTTATCCATTCATTTTTTGGTGTGTCTTTTTAAAAGCCTAGAAAAAAATAAACTTTCAGACCAAAAATAAATTTTCCAAGCGCAAAATCTTTATTTAATAATTTTTTTCGGGATATTTTCGTATTATTCATTGTGGCAAATTAAGTTTTTTAAAACATGACCCTAAAACATTTAATAATTATGCCTGAGCTATACAAAATAAAGTAAAACACGCATTTTGTTGACGTTTTTTTTGCGTAAAATGAAATATGCGGCCGGTGTTGTTTCGTCACCACCTGCATAAGGCGCTCATGATTTCGTTGGAATTTTAGCATGTAGATCGCCTTAAGTGGCGGTAAGATGTTGGTGTTTAATGGTTGTATCGTGAAACCATTTTTTTATCATTTACGAGTTGACTGATTTTGTTCTACATAATTTCTATGATAATGTATAAAATTAGATCTTTTCACTCCATTCCACTAGCAGGGCGATCTTGATGGGCAATCGATACTATCAATCCGCTCCTACGATACATTTTTTTTCACAGGATGCCCTAAGGAAAATAATTTCCTTTCGGGTGTGATTCATCTTTCAGGATGCTGAGTGGAGGGTTTTTTGAGAAGAAGGGGTGAACATGGGTCTTGAAGAGGCCCATGTTGCAGGAGAGAGAAAACACAGAGGCCACCAAATCGTTCCACGGCCGGCCTATCGAAGAAACGACCCGTTCTCACGTGACAAATGTCAACCGTGTACAAAATGTTGAGCATGCGTATGGCGTGTTTATCGACTATGCACCGGTGTCGGAGGGATCAGTGACACTAGTTTCTCAGAACATCTTCCGTTGAATACCGGTAGAATAAGGACAGCATTCCCACCTGCAGTCTGTGCTCTTACGATTTTAATACGTTTTTTAAGACAATCTATCAAATGGACCACCCGTTTTTGCAAAAAGTCAGGCATTTTTTCAGGTATTTTGCGGTTCCAGACCTGAGGTGGCATCCAAATTCAATAATAGGGCGCACATGCGTGTACTATTAAAGTATCTACGGGCCCTGTACAATACGTCAAGATTCTGAGAGGTTAACTAGGAATTGTTCTGATCTTTTACTGGTTATAAGGTTTAGTGATTTTTTTTACAAGAATTCAGAATAGAAATTGGAAACCAAAGCTGACATTATGCATTCTAGTCTTGTCAGACTTATCTAAAATTCACTATTTATTTAAAATTTTCGTAATCTGACTTAATCCGTTTCGGCATTCATCCCCCAAATCCCTAAAATTGATCAAATAGATCACCATTTAGCGTATTCAATTGGGTGGACAAGAATCAACATTCGCGTTATCAAAGTGCTCCTCCGGTCCCGAATCATCCCAGAATACCAACTGAGATGAATTCTAAAAATGCCTAAATGAGAGATATTATTCGTATTATTGTAGCAGAGACAAAAGATTCGCTTTTTTGTTTTCTTTAAAGCACAATTTAAATGCCTCAAATGGCTCATTTAAAACACTGCGCAAATACAAAGACTTTGTAAGCTGATACAGGTGTTACTAGATGAACCCTTCGCTGAAATATGTATTAAATTACTTTGGGCACAATGAAAGTACTGTATAATTAATTTTTTTATAAATATATATTTTTAACATTTTACATTTATTTTGTAGCCTAAGTCAATAAAAATAAAAATAATTATTATGTTAATAGCAAAACGGTACACTTTTTATATCGCCATTTAATAATTCAATCATCTCAATAACGCTTAATATTGTTGGTAATTTTATGGTAGAGGACGGACCGTCAAACAACTCGATCTTGGCTTACACTTCTTGCTTCTTCCACATTCATACAACGTCTAAATACATTCTCTTCTGTGCATTTAATTCATTTAATTCACTTAATCGTGCCATGTCTTCCTCAGAAGTCCCCGGATTCTTTTTCTATTAAACATGTTTCTTGTAGCCCCAACCTAGTATTTTCTGTATCATCGGTGGTTGTATAAATATCAAGTCATTGAAGAGTTATTCTACATTATTTTTATGTCGTTCTGTTGTAAATTTGTTCCAATTCCATTATTTGAGTTAAAATTTATTATTTCTCGTTTCGAAACGTTATTTTGGCAAGGAGGAGAATTCTTTATTAAATCGCGAAATGGTACGCAAGAATAATTTTGCGTGGAAAAGCAAGGCTTCAAAGAAAAAAATTAAAGAGGTAAATTTTTATATAAAATTATTCATTTCGTAGTTTAAAACCTTTAAGTATATACTCGTAAATCTACGGGATATTTAAATCTTATGATTTAAATTTATGTTAAATACAACTGTACTTCGTCACTTAAAAAAGTTACATTCTACTCCACGTTCTTTAAAAGAAATAAGAACGAGAAAAGATATTCCGTTTCCGTCTAAGGTTTGTCTATACCAGTCAGATTAAAATTGTCGTAATTTTAGGAAGACATCGCGCTCTATGATTGGTGCAGTACGAATGAAGATAGCACTGATGACAGCCAATATCCGATAGGCAAAAGAACCAAATAAAGGAGTGTTTTTACATATTTTTACCAACTCCATGCAGGAGTTTAGGCTGTAGTGTGGAGATTTTGCTTCTGGAAATAAAGGCGTGAACCTGACATGTTGTAGGAGAGAGAAAGCAAAGAGGTCAGTAAATCATTCCACAGCCGAGCTGTTGAACAAATAAACGAGTCGCAGAAGCGACCCGTTCCCAACAAATTCCACAGTGTACATAAGCGGTTAAAACATTGCTTTTGAAATGATTCCCGACTGTGCCGAAGGGATTAATGACGCTAGTTCCTGAGAGCATCATCTATTGATATGCCGATGGAATAAGTACAGAATTTTCACCTGACCTCTGTGATCTAAATACTATGATCTATGTGTTAATCCAGGAATAGAAGCGAGAAGGAAAATGCATTCTGTCCAACAAAGTATTTTTTTTCACTAAAGTGACGACCGATCGCGCTAGCTTTCTTTAAAATATGCTTTCCTTGAATTATTTCTCAGAAATGCGTTTGTCTTCATAGTATTAAGGTGCGCCTATTTCTCATAGGTAAGTTTAACATTTTTTTCAACAAGGAAAGTTTATTGTATCGTGGGAACTATTGAGTGAAATTCACTGATCGCTTCTCAGACACAATAAACGAGCAAATTATAAATATTTTTGATCAATTTAAGCAATAAATATACGCAATATTAGTAACTACAATTTTTATTACCAAAAACGGCAGGGATTAATCAAAGATAGAAAAATGACTGATTTAAAATGGGGGTAAAATATATTTCTCCCATTATTGAGCTACGAAAGAACGCTTTCATTCTTCAGTTAGGGGAGGATATTTTATCTAACGGACATGTTCTGTTCCCTACGTTCAGAAGCAATACGTAAAATACGAGGCAAATTGTTTCACAAAATAACAATGTATGCATATGAAATATTATTTTTTCCTGTACCCGAGGAATAACAATAGTATTGTGAGGGTCAAAAATAAAGTTTGCCTCAATTTCAATAGAAAAATCTTTTCTGAAGTCGAATAGGAAGTACAAACCATGCTGTATATAAGGAATGCATCTGAGTGAGTACCGATAAGGTTGCCTTTTAATATTATGTATTTTATAATTTCTTCAAAATATTGGTGTTCACTTTATGGTGTCATTATTAATAAATGAATTAAAAATTACTTTGTAAACACCACCTTATTAATATATTCATATCAACATATTTCGAAAGCGAACCTTTCCTCATCAGCTATATACAGAATACTAAAAAATAATAATGTCATGTAAGAATAGACAAATTATAAACATTAACAAAAATTGATCAAAGTATTTAATAATTATTCAAAAATGTTAATACCAAATTATTACAAAACATTGAATAACAAATTTATATAAGAAATTGAAAAAAAGTTAATTTTATTATTAATATTAATATTAAAATAAATTCAAAAGACAGATATTTATAAAAAAATGATTATTCATTACATTTAATTGCCTATTAACACATTTTCTGTTTTCAAAAAAATCATATTTGTCTAATTGTAAACCGGCTGTATTTTTATGTGAAATTTTTAAACCTTTGTTTATATTAGTTTTAACTTGACATTATTATTTTTTTGTATTCTGTATATTCCTGATGAGAAAAGCTTTGCTTTCGAAACATGTTGATATGTATATATTAATAAAGTGGTGATTACACAAAATTTTTTAAATCATTTATTATTTTTTAAATTATAATGTCACATCACCAAGTTACCACTTCATATGAAAAATAGAAAATATATTAAAAAAATATATATATATAAATAATTTTTTTCTTTTTTTAATTATTATGCATTTTATTTTTACTCTTTAAAAAATAAACACAAAACGAAATACTTTTTATAGGCGGATTTATTGTCTAGTGGCAATTTCTACCAGCCGATCCTTAGTGGGGAAGTGAACTTTCCCAACTCTTACTTCGCGTCGCTGTTTAGCAGGTGTCAAAACTGTTTTACAAATATTTGTAAATGAGAACTTTGCAACGAGTTCACTGGCTTAAATATTCAAAAGCTGTTCATATTGAACTTTGTCCTTTCATCTTCAGAAACGGTGGGTCTCCTCGAATGGCATGATTCCTATCTATATAATGGGGGTATTATATTATTGAAGAAATCAACTTCTGAAGTATTTAACTTTTTCCATTAATAAGAAGCTCATTCTTCAAATTTAATTATTTGGTGGTATTAGCACAAAATGTAGAAAAATTTCCACCCACACACATAAACAAATATAAGATGAAAGAAAAACGTTATTAGTATTTTCATAAAAAAAAATTCTAACAAATTTATTTTTTTATTTTCGGTCAATGACCATTTACAGACATTTCTATTTTTTTTTAATTTTATGTAAATCAAATTTAATCATTTTGTCATTAAGCACTGCGAGTATTTTTAGTTTTTATTATTGCGATGGCTGTTTTGGCGTTCAAAACCATTTTCAAACTCACCTCCTTCCCTTACGGCCTTGAACACAATAATAAAAACACAAATACTTGCAGAACTTCATAATAACATTATTAAATACGATTTTTATTAAATAAAAAAATAATAATAATTGGAGTTCTACAAATTAAACACAAACCAATTAATAAATACGTATTAATTGATAAACTAAAGTTCTTAAAAACTTAAGACAAGATTTTTGTGCATAGCGCAAAGGGTAACAATTATTTTTATAAACAATAATTATTAGCCTGAAACACTCATCCAAATTGAAAAAAACCTTTCCGAGCAAAGATAAATGTCGCCGACAGGACTCAAACCTGCACCCTTCTGATGTCCGGTCAGATGCTCTACCGTTGAGCTACGTCGGCTTATCGCAAACCCGCCAAGTTAATCAATATATACTAGTGTTTCATTCAATAATTACTGTTTTTTATTATATTTTCACCTGTAAACAACACCTGACGTAGCTCAACGATAGAGCATCTGACCGGACATCAGAAGGGTGCAGGTTCGAGTCCTGTCGGCGACATTTATCTTTGCTCGGAAAGTTTTTTTCAATTTGGATGAGTGTTTCAGGCTAATAATTATTGTTTATAAAAATAATAAATACGTAATTTACCAGAAATACACACAAACCATCAGTGGCGTGCTTCCCATAATGGCTGAAAAGCTCTGCCTGCCTTCCTTTTTTTAATAGATATCAGAATTTTTTTAGGGAAATTTCACAAAATTCTTAATTCATGATCGTTCTATGGTACTAAATTGTTCGAATGTGAAATTTTCAAATATTATATTATAATCAGTCATGTTTATTTATCCTTCATGCTTTATGGCGTGATGAATGATAATCGACACCTAAAATATTACAGCCTACCCTTCGTCAACGAACAATGCACGCCACTGTTAACCATCATTCTAGGAACACACCAAATATGGTTATTATACATACAGCGAAGAGCATTGGAACTAATAAGGCAAAATGAATAAAAATTATAGTTAAAGTCGGTCATATTATATTAATATTTATCACAATATTATAATTAATTAAAAAAAAAACATAATTTTATGTTCTTCATATACATTATGCCGTTAAACTACAAAGTAGGTAATTTGTCAACCGGATTTTCTATAACAGTTTAATGATAACAGTTTATTGAATAAATTACAAATATACCTATTATTAAATCAATAATAATTACTTTAAAAATTAATTAAAAATTACTTTATAATCACCACTTTGTTAATATACACATGTCAACGTGTTTCGAAAGCGAAACATTCATCATCAAGAATATACAGAATACTAAAAAATAATAATATGAAGTATAGACAAATGATAAACACAGAACACAATGATGTAAGAATAAATAAATATAAATGATAAATAATTTTTAATTAACTTATTAATAATGACGTCACAAAGTGAATACTAATCTTTTAAAGAAATAATAACTAATTTATTTAAAACCACTGTACTTAATATGTAAATATCTACATGTTTTATGAGCAAAGCTCCCCTCTTCGGGATGCCATTTGTTTATTATTTATTTATTTTATTTCTTTGGTAAATTGTTTTCCCTGAAACATCTGAATATTTAAGTATTAATACAGTGGTTTTAAAGAGAGTAATTATAATTAATTTAATAAATACGAATCCAAGTTATTTTATATAATTTGAAGAAATATTTAATATTATTATTATTGATAAATCTAAACGTCGGGGACGTCCAAGGAAGACGTAGCACGATCAGGTGAATCAAATACTTGAGTCGGGCCATGTCAGAAGTCAGAATAGAAGAAGAGAATGTATGAGATGATGTGTCAATGTGAATGAAGCAAAAAGTGTATGCCAAGATAGAGTTGTTTGGCGGTCCGTCCTCTATGCCTACCCCTGAGGGAAAACGGCGGGATGGTTAGTTGGTTGAATTTCTTTTGGTGAAAGGTTGAATGTACGAGGACCAATAAAACAGCTGCGTGTTTGCATTAATTTAGTGTACGATTGAGTAGAATATAACACGCTGCTTACTCCTTTACTAACACGATTTTCGTTTTTTCCAATATATTTTTTTTGATTTATGAAGACATATTTCACGGTTTGTAAAATGAATAGTTTACGGATATTGAATAACAATGTTTTTTTGTATAATGTTTATTTTTATTATGTATAACTTTTATAATATGTTTTGACTAATTTGTAGAGGTTTAATTAATGCATCAAGTGCACCTCCCCATCCTATTATACCGTAAATGATGGATGATTGCACTAGGGAAAAGTAAATCATTTTCAACTTCTCAATTTTAAAGTCTATAGAAAATATACGTAAGGTATATTAATTTTGAAATGGTTTTATTGATCTGACTTTTCCAATTTGAATTTCTATCAAAAGATATACCCAAATATTACAAGCAGCGTTTCCTTTTTGTGTGATGGTCTTTCACCAGGGCAAGATCGAGTATATCTACCACTTTGGAACGTGCCCCAAATACACAAATGATACTACAAGGTACTGCCATACGTAATAATTACTCTATGTATAACCATAACCATCTTATGAGGAATCTGTTCGTAAAGCTTGATACAATTTTTAACTAATATTTGGTCTACCACCAGATTTCGCCGTTTATCAGCGTTCGTCAGATTATCGGTCGTTTGACAGCTGTCAGTTATTGCCCGATGATCGTTTATTTGAAACCGTGCACTATTTTAATTAAAAAGACAATATGTAATTCGCATTTGTATTTGTGAAATTGATTCCTTATCGAGCAGGATGAAAAGTGAATGAAAATTGTTCAAGATAAAAAAAAACGGGCATATAACGGTCCGTTAGCAAATTAATATTTAAACACCTAAGGTATTTAAATAATAACAATTATTCTGAATTTGCTAATCATGTTTTAGAAACCAATCATTATGTTGATATAAAAAAAGGTTTAAAATTTTTACTCACAAATACAACAAGTTTACAATTAGACACATTTGAAATTTTAGAAATCAGAAAAAAGCGTTAATAATGAATTAAATATATATTTTTTTACTAACGTTTTTGATTAATTACTTATCTACTTTAATCAATTTTTGATTATGTTTATAATTTATATATTCTTACATTATTGTGTACTACGTTTATCGTTTGTCTACACTTGATATTATAATTTTATATTATTCTATTTATTCTTGATGAAGAAAACATCGCATTCGAAAAATATTGATTTGTATATATTAATAAAGTGGTAAATACAAAGTAATTTATAATTCATTTATTAATAATGACGCCATAAAGTGAATACCAATCTTTTGAAAAAATTTAAAAAAAATATTCCTCTAATGAACTGTAGTTAGTACTTATGTAAAACAGTATAACAATTCTTTTGGATATTGAAATAAAGAAAGGTTTGTCAGGATTTTCCTTTTCTTTCTTAATCGTAAGTAGAAAAGTAGAATTTATGATAATTCCGCAGTGAAGTATTTATGTATGCAGTTATTTGAATGCTCCCCACCCGCCATTCCCAACTTACATTCGCGTTGTAAGTTGAGTTATAAATTTTAGCAATTCTCAAAGTTAGTTTTGAGTAATGTACTTATTTTAGACAGGGCTGCGAAAATCGGGGAGTTCGCTTGGATTTCAAATATAATATTTCATTAATATATATACATCGTAAAGTAAGTGGTCAAGTCAATAATCTTGTTTGTTGGAATGTTGAGATTTAAGATTTTGTACTGATGCAGACTCGTAATTTCGCAAGTTATTGGGAGTATATTTTTATTCATATACGTAAAAAAATATCCTGAATTTGAGTTTGTGGAATGGAATTACTACGCATTGGAATTCATTATTAGTTTACCAAAGAACGGGGATTTTGGCTTGGCCACTTTTCGTTGATACCTAACGATATATGTGTAATTTTTTTTTTTATATTTAATCTTGCACAGTGATTCATCGATTAATTTCTGGTTTGTTGTTCCGCACTGACATGTCCTTTAAACCAATTTTTCAATTGTTTATTTGAATTATCGTGTTAAAACGATTCATCGTCGAATTTAACGTTTCAAAGAACCAATCGTGTCTAATTACGTCTAAAAGAGATCGAAATGACAATCTAGTCTCCTTTAATGGAGGCAATCTTCCCAACAAGCCCTCCATTGATATGCTTGGTGTAACCTTACGAGACCAGTTCAGGTATGGGGCCTCCATCGAAGCTAGAGTAAAGTTAACCTCCAGAAGCTGGATTTACTATACAGAGCCCGCAGATACTTGATAGTACACAACTGCTGACTGTAATTGCAAATGCGCCCCACTGTAAAATTTGAAACCCAGGTCTGGTCGCGAGTAATTCGGTACCGACCGAAAATATCTGAAAAAAACCCTTGACTCTGAGTAGAAACGGGCGTTCCGGTTGATACGCATATTTACAAACGGTTTATAATCTTTGGAGCACAGACGTCAGGTGGGAATGCTGTCCTTGTTCTGCCGGTATTTAACTTGCGTCATTGATGCCTTTGGCACAAATGCACTGTCAGGAAACACGCCAAACGCCCCCCTATATTTGTACACGGTTATCTTTTATCACATAAGAACGGGTCGCTTCTACGACTCGTTCCTGTATTCAACAGATCGGCTCTGGAGTGATCTGCCGGCCCTTACTCCTTCCTAGTAATTTTTCCCTTATTTTGAACGGCAATGTGCGCCATTTCATCAAGAAGTAACAAAATTCTGCTATATGGGGTGGGAAAGGGGGAAGGGTCATTTGTCGAAATCTTGTGTACACAGCCACCTTCGTCCTATTTTAGGTCTAGTGGGCAAAATTTCATCAAGTTCGAAAAAAAAACAGTAGATTTTTATACAAAACAAACACACACCGCCCGCCCGGGACATTCTTTTTTATATAACAGAGAAGAAGATTGAAGAAGATATTATGAAATATGAGGTTAGATTCATTTTACAAGTAGTTAAAAAAAAAAAAAACTAAAAACGGTTTACAAATATAGAGTTTTTAGTATGACAAATACCCTTTTTAACTAATACGATTTTATTGTATTATGGTCGCATGAAAATTTAATCAGAAACCACTAAAGTAACACTCCTAAAAAATATTTACAATCTATATACGAGTATTTCAAAGCTCCACAACATGAGCAAAGTAAGACATTTACATAGAAATTTTACAAAATGAATAAATTTTACTCTGAATGATGTGATAATACAACGATTATTTACCCTCGATAAAATATTACACTAAGTCTATCCTCACTGTAACAAAACTGTACTACTATTTTTTTTTTTTTTTAATTTTTCAATTTTTAATACTCGCTGATATTTCGGTAATTTTATAAAATTATTTAAATCGATATTATGTAATTGGAATCTATTATATCTATTACAAAACTGTCATGCTGTTTTCATATTTAAAAAAAAATTCCAACTTGTGTACATTGATCACAACATGCATGCACCTATATTGTTCTATTATTGCGCTACATTTGTATGATGATTATTAATTATTCTTTTATCATATAATATTGTTGAACTAAACTCCCGCTGACAAGCTACTTGCAGTGGATTAGCCGGTACAATTTCCCATTGTACGTAATTAATATAATACAATAAAAAATTGAAAAATTGATTTGAATTTGAACGTCCATGCTTTCTCTAAAATCCCAGCTTTTTCACGAATATTATCTGAAAAGTTAGTTCTATTAGGTTCCTACCCGCTCACACTTCAAGGAATTGGCTCGATGGTGGTGAGGTTTGGGGAGGGGCGGAGGGGAGAAAGAGAAGTTTAAAATTTAAATTTTCAGTTTAATTGAAAAAAACTTTTAGACACGAGGCTAAATTAATCATATTTTTTGTATAACGCTTGCATCTTAATCGCCCACTTTCTAGGTGTTCCACAGCGGTTCTCAAACTGTGCGAAATCACGTTTTAAACATTTTCTTAAAACTTTATAATACAGAGCTAATTTTTCATCATTTCGACTAACTTATTGAAGCTTACAAACCTAACTAACCAACCATCACGCCGTTTCTCCACAGGGGTAGGCATTAAGGACGGATCGCCAAACAACTCGATCATTCGCATTCATCATTCTCTTCTATTACTCCGACTTCTGACATGGCCCGACTCAAGTATTCGATTCACTTGATCGTGCCATGTCTTCTTCGGGCTTCCCGGCTTCTTCCATTCACATTCGCGTCATATATTCTCTTTACACTCCTCTCTTCGTTCATTCGACCTACATACCCAAACCATCTAAACGTCCCTTTCTTAATCTTACTCATTATGATTACAACAGCCTTGCATTATTTACGCATCTCAACATTTTTCACATGATCATACATGGTTTTACCACACATTCACCTCAGAGATCTCATTTCGACAGGATTCATTTAACTACTTTCATCCTTCCTCTGCCAGTTTCATGTCTCACTGCCATAGGGTTGGTATCAGCACTCCATTGTGGACTGGTAGCTTTAGTTAACTTCATTGTAATATATGTATTATTTAATCAATGTAGATACTATTAACAAATCTCATCTATGAAGACACAGAAAATAAAAAAGGTAACCATCTTGAATTAATTCCCCGTATTTTTTGCTGCCCTCATTTTATATCGATTGCAAGATTTTACCTGAATTTATTTGCAATATAGATAGTGTCTCGGATATACCTATCTGATTTTTATTTATACAGGATATCTATTGATTTTTTCTACAAATCTTAGATTAATCTACATTTTTTTATTGCAATTATTGAAGCGTCTAGACCTCATTGTTACATAGGTATATATTTAATTATATATTTAATTACTATTGTGTTAAGTCTATCCTCATTGTAACAAAACTGTAGTTTTTTTTTTTTTTTTAATTTTTATTTCTCAATTTGTTTAATATTTGCCGATATTTTTATAATATTATTTAATTTGGTTTAATGTAATTTTAGTCTAGTATTTCTATAACAACACTGTTATTCTGTTTTCATATATTTTTTAATAATAATTTTCCTACTTGTGTACATTGATCACAACATGCATGCACCTATATTGTTCTATTATTCTGCAAAATTTGTATGACGATTGTTATTTATTGTTGTATTATATAATATTGCTGAATTAAACTCCCGCTGACAAGTTACTTTCAGTAGCTTAGCGGATACAATTTCCCATCGTATGTAATTAATATTGTACAATAAAAATGCAACCTTTTAATTTTGAATGGTTGTCTTTCACTAGGGCGACACTGAAAGTATCTACCGCTCTGAAACGTACCGCAAATATGGCATACATTATATTGTTTTTATTTATTTATTAAATGTAAAATAACACATAATGCTCACCAGCAATATTTAGACACTGCATAAGTATCTTAAAAATGACGTCTGAACAAATTTTTTTTTCCCAGCAAATTTGTCTCACATCATATTTGCTCAACAGAGTGGCTTATTTTTCAACACATAATTGAGTAGGTTAGAGCTAATTCAGTTACGGATTTTACCGTTGATAATTTAATCAACTATACGAATACTGAAAAAAAAATTCTACGTCACAGATGGTTGTTATGTGTGAGCGTTTAAAAAAACTAACAATTGATAAACTGCAAAATTTCTCCTAGCCCTTGTTGTATAGCGATGAATGGGTTCGTGACATGCGAATGCATTAAAGTTACAACAGCAGTTTTGTTAAAAAAACTATACGCTCAACAGTGGCTTTACGTACGGCGTGATATATGCAGTTTGGTTTTTAAGTATCAACTTCAAACTTGTGACGCTTGCCTTTCTGGCTTCCCATGATATGACCAAATTACATCATACGTTTTGAGGCTAACTTTGGGCTCTGTGTTATTTTGAATTTCGAAGCGAGGCGACGGAATTCAATACAAAGTTGTGTTGTCATTTAATCTGAGGTTAATCAGTAAAAAACCTGTACATAAAATCTCTATTAATCTTTTTTAACAATTTTATTAGAATATGTGCGATATCGTAAACACGGTGAAAACTGGTATACTTGAATTTAGCCTTTAGAAAAATCAATAAAAATATGTGTCGATAGTAATTTAATTGTGGTCATTATGGACAGCTAATGCGAGCCTAAACACGTTGGCGTTTCAACAATAATTTCGGAATAGTGATAGGAACGCTACCAATGAAAGAATTCAGAATTACTGAGCAGTTATAGCGTGATGTCAGTATCTATTTTCGTGAACCTAAAAAGAGATAACTTCATCGAAAAAAGAACACGATTTAGTGATTCAGAAATAACTCTTGTTCAGATTCTGTTGGCGATCATGTCTAAAATTGAATACATTCGTCAGTCTTACCGAGAAATTCAATATTATATGACTTTTTTTACGTGGGAGACAAATTGCTATGTACTAGAATTAGCACTGACAATGTCTTCAACAATCTTGCTATCATGTCAATGAAACAATTATACTCTAAAATAATACTACTTTACATTCATAAATAAAAAAGTAAAAACAAAAAAAACAAGAAATGACAACAAACACACATATAAGAAACACTAAATATATTTTTTAAATCAAATAAAACGCGGGATACGTTACATAGGGAGATCTGAAATAGAAAATATATTAACGCCAAATACAGACACACCGAAACCACTCAACTGCACTTAAAACACGTCACCTTACAATTATTTTTTTCAGCAATCACATCAATTTAATTAAATCTAATTTAAAAATTTTAAATGAAATCTTAAGCACGAGAAATCCCAGTGAAAATATAAATTTTTTTATTTGAATAAAAATTAAAAAAAAAAAAAAACGTTGAAAAAAGTAAAACTGTGATCTCATTTTTTTATTAGAGAACATCTACCGTTATAGAAATGATGATCATTTTGCGATTCCTGGCTGAGTTGGCATAATGTCTGGGTCCCACCCAAGCCTCATGAGCTCAATTCTTCGGTTATCCTCCACTTCAACACAAGCAACATCTTCCGTAAGTGCGATGATAAGAGATTTTCAAATATTGTTCAGGTGTTCACGAAACACTATATATATAATACAAATAAATAATTTACAGTACCTATACATCATTTTTACCCGACACTGAATTATACATAATCTATATAAAATAAAATATTGCTTAAATTCACTGACATCAGAATTTATAGACTTGTCCTAAGGACGATTTTGGCGGCTGGAGGCAAATGTCACCTGAAACCCATTTCAGTACCAGCTTTTTTCACATATGTTTCGTATAATTTCGATCGCGGCAGAAAATTATAAAACATTTATAAAAAGGGTCAAACTAAAAACTTTAACAAAATATTCGGTTTTTTTAAACAATCCGAACCTTTTTACTTTGTTGCTGTTTTAATTAAATTGGCGGTTCTGATTCGTGGTCTTTCACCAGGAGCATACTGAGAGTCTCTACCTCTACCACTATGAATAAATGAAAAAGAAAATTTCTCATGACTCTTTAATCACCGTTGACGTTTTGTCTCTTTCGGTATAATATGATAACCCATTCTTGAATATATTATCTGTCCCTCTCTCTCTGTTCATTTGTTATAATTATAATATAATCTATCACTATCTCCCTCTGTATGTATATATGAGTACAAAATATAATATATTTTTAGTTTAGTTTAATTTGTACCCTGACGCAGCTCAGGCTGAGCGAAACGGATCGGTCGTAATTTTTTTAATAAATTCCGTGATTTTCAACAAAATTATTGTTTTATTCCCTTGAAATAAAAAGGAATTTGATATACCTGTATTTCGAAATCCAGGATTTTCATGAACGACAAAGAAGAACTACTGCCCCAAGTAACCAAAGTAAAATGTGGAAGCTTTGGATCCTGTAGAATGGAGTGAATTTGAATATGACTTGCAGCGCTGTACAACTTTTCATTCTTTTTATTTTCTTTTCTTTGCACAGAATGGGAACTAAAGCGATTCATTTCAATCCGAATGAAATATTGTAATATTCATAAATCAAATCTAAAAAAAGCGAGCTGCAAATCTAAAAAAACTAACGAAAGTTAATCGGAAGGAATTAATAAAAATGGCAATTGTTTGAAGTATTATGTTTTAAAGTATGTAGTGAATTTTTTTTAAACCTTTTTTTAAATATTTTACACCACTCGGCTTTAGACAATATAGTATCATATCATTTACAAACATCTATCGGATTATAGATTACAAAGTGGAAGATACTCTCAGTATCGCCCTGGTGAAAGACCACCATTAAGAAATGAAACGTTGCTTGAAATGGCTTTAAGCCGCGTTTGGTGACCAGTTCTGAATAGCCAGGTATTTCCCCACCTTCCTCTTCCCTTTCTCCTTCCCCTCCCCAATAACTTCAACCTCGCAACATTCTCCAATTGGGGATGCCATAGTCTCTCTAACTCCAGACGTTTGAAAGCAGTTGGGACTCTTGTGCGGTATTCATATTAAAAAAATTACAAATATTCAATTTCAAATGGATTCGCTATTTTATAATGCATCCCAAAATTATATTCTGTCTTTGAAAGCAGACTATGTATTCTTTTTCATTTTAATATTATAAACGAATATATGAAATTAAAAATCTAAAAATTATGAAAGCAAATATCTATAAAGTTTTTTAAATCGCTTACCGATGGTATTTTTCATGTAAACTGCAAATATTACTTCATACAAAGCTAAAAAAATATCATTGATTCGACAAAAATAAATATTTTTCAAATGCTAAATTCCGTATCACAAAATTATTTCAAACTATTCGAGAGCATCCATGGTAAATTTTCAAATGCAAATAAAAGGATGGTGTTCTCAATTTTCAAAACCATTAATAACATATATTTGACCATAGTAAAGAAGGAGATAGGACGGGTTTTACGAGGACGTGTCACTTGTTAGCAGATACGAGGTGTGGTCAAAAGAAAAGGTGGATTTTGAATTTTCGCGGGCTGTGTACATTCGATTTTCGATTTTTTTATTTTTTTTTATGTTGGTACACATATGTTTATCATATGTTAGCATTATCAGCAATTTTGGATTAGTGGTTTGTTTTTGACAACTGGAAAGGTTAGTCACTTTTTGAGTGTTCAGCAAATAATACATAGAGATGCCCTTACACGAAAGGAGAAAAAATCAAACTAAGGGAGGCGAGGGGCGGGCTAGGCGTGTCGCCAATATATGTAAAACAGCAGATGTGGAAAATGGTTTAGCTTGTTTAGAAAAACAGAATAATTTGTTATGGTTTTTAATTTGACCCCATTATAAATATTATATATATATATATATATTCATGTTCTTTGATTATAATGTTGCGTAACCCCCACTGCGACACCTATTATGTATGTTCTGCCTTGATGTTGTAATATTGTTTAGTATATATTTCACTCTGACGATGGAACGGTTGTTCCGAAACCAGTAGATGTGAAAAATAAAGGAGGAGGTTAAAACAAAGTTTGATAGTTTCATTTGATTATAGTGGATAATCTAGGCTGGTACCAATATGGGTATATGTGACCTTTGCCTCCAGTCGTCAAAATCGTACGTTATGACAAGTCTCTTCATTTTCACGTCAGTGATCTAGTACTATTGACGTTTCGTGGTGAATACTCTACTATGTGACTCGAGTGGTTCTGTTTTACTGCAGAAAATTATTGACAAAGTCCATAGCAAATTGGTAGGTCAGATATAATTAAGTGTCCACACAGAAAAGTCCTTAAGACATATCCTAAATTAACATGGTATTTAATTTGCTTGTTAACGAAATGCTTGTTATTCTCGAATATACAATTTTTAGGATATCAGGAGTGGTAAAGGATGATTTAGTATAAATTTTATCAATATCATTGCAATGTCTCGATTTTACGTACTGTAGGGTTTAAGATATTTTATTTATATTAATAGTATAGCTTTATTTGCCTATCTGGTTTCAAAAGCTATTAAAATTGGATTATATTTGGATTATAACAAGATTTTTTTTATTATCAACGGTATATACCTATTAAATATACCATAAACAATAATCGCATGTCACAGTTAAATACAAGCATAAAAATATTGTATAAACATTTAAAAAAAGTTACTATTAAATGTGGCATTAGAAAGTACATAAAGAATACAAGTTTTTGAAGGATATGAAAGTAAGAGATATATGCATATTAAACATATAAGTACACCTAGATTAAATTCATTGAAAAAATATGATAGTAGGGCCTTCTTATCAATATTACTCAATAATTTGTCGTCGGCTCATAAAGCTGAGTGATACGTAACTCAATCTTATCAATTATTCAATATTACTATCTTTTTTCGTACTCAATTTTAAATGCATTTTTTTCTCAAAGCACCAACCAATACCAATTGTTTACTCTATAATATTTGTTTTTCTCATATCTACATACGAACTATACTCAAATTATCTCGTATACGTAATTGATTATTCTATAATTTTTTTTCTTATCTCTTTGAACTTAACTATTATTGTACACAATTGTTTTTTTTCTGTACTCTCTTCTCATCTGTTTGTACTTAATTATTATATTTTTTTCTAATATTACCATACTATGTCAATACTAGCTTTTTTCCCTTCTATTTTTTATATAATGTAATTAATACTAAACATGATAATTTGACTGTCCTAAAACGGGATTAGTTCCTAGTTGGGCAATCAAAGCTTTCTTACATTTTGTTATTAAATAATGTGTGTTTCAAATACATAAATATTATTATTATTATTCTTGTACTTACCTTTCGTGCAATTAAATAGATCCGCCAAATTTGCGTATCTATTACCAACTTCGTGTAATGTAGGTACAAGAGAGTGTTTGTAATGCTCAGTCCTGGTGTTCACTGTTGGCATTTCGTGTTTCACAACTGATTTTCCAAGTATTTGGTTAAAGGCGTTATTGATTTATTTACTATGCGTTAATGAATACCTTAATTCTATTGTTATCATCCATTTACAGCAGTTTCATTGTCTAGGCAGGTGTCTAGTACCTGCTATTAAATTCAGAGTACCGTGAAATTTTTAATTGAAATCTGCATTGTGTTAGACTTAAAATGATTTACTAAACACGGATAAAGCCATTTTTAAACACTGAATTAGAAATTAATATCCTAACCAAACATACATCTTAGAATTGAAATTAAAACAGTTTTGTACTTTGTTCCACTTATTTATTTTCACCAGGACCGGTTTTATCCTACTACGCACATTTTCAGACTGGTGGTTGAAATTATTATGCTACGGTATTTATACAAACTTAGGCAGGAGTACACAACATTGTCTCTATATACTGAATATTTCTATTTTGTTAATTTTAGGTATTATAAGTTATTTTGTTATTTTAAGGTACATATAGGTAACTATAATGTTTAATATTAAAATTATGAATGATGTTACATAGTAAATAGATATTATTAATTCTCTACTTCTACTGATATTTTATTTTGGTAATATTGGGATATAGGGCTTAATTGACAAATATTGATAGCAGTATGGTAATTATTATTATTAGGGTTCTCCGTGTTTTTGGGTTATTATAATAATAATTATTATATAAATTCATATACATTCATGTTAATTAAAAATATCATTCATAATTCAGTAATCACAAACCTTTTCAATTATATAACGTCATATACATTCATTTGAATTAATAAGATCTATTTAATATGTAAAATCATTCATAATTTTAATATTAAACATTATAGTTACCTATATGTACCTTAAATTAACAAAATAACTTATAATACCTTAAATTAACAAAATAGAAACATTCAGTATATACAGACAATGTTATGTACTCATGCCTAAGTTTGTATAAATACCGTAGCATAAGAATTTCAACTACCAGTCTGAAAATGTCCGTAGTAGGATGAAGCCAGTCCTGGTGAAAATAAATAATTCGAACAAAGTACAAAAGTGTTTTAATTTAAATTCTAATACAATGGAATGGAATTCCACCACGAATTATAAGTCCAAAAACTACTTATTAAAAACATACATCTATTAATCTTGTGAAAATAGTCCAATTTGGGATTCTATCAATCCACTGACTCCGGATAAGTGGGACTATGTAATGACTTGTAAAATAAATAAAACTTTAGGGAAAAACGATCCTAAGCTATGAAATGCTCTTTCTGCTTAGTCACGTGAGGTCTACACCTTAAATAAACTCAACTTAACATGCAAAACATTTCGTTCCGAAATCCAAACCATGTAGGAGAGCGTTTCACCACTTTCGGTTTGATATGCAATCTTCAGGTGTAAAGCAAATTGATCCCTTAAGTCGGTTAGCCTAACTCCTTAAGGGATGTGGGGAGGGTGTGGGTGGTTTAAAGGACTAGCTGTAGTAGCTATAGTCATGAGGGAGACAAATCCACCCTTGTATTCATATTGTATTGCTCTGGGTGTAGGATGGTAAAGGTTGGTGTTGGGGGTAGCAAAGTGACGACAGTTTGGTTACGGCATAGAAAAATGTTAACTGTTGGAAGTTCAATCTATACCGATATGAAATAAATATATGTTTTCCTCTCCTCGGCCCCAAACATGTCAATGAAATAATTTAAAAGTTCAGTAAATAATTTCACATAACTCGATGGGAATTACCTTATGGAACTGGAACCATTTATAATCCAACCATCTTTAAAAAGGTAAACTTATACGTTCCCGACAAATATACTCATGGGAGATCCCATGCACCCTTTTATGCTCCGACAGCGAGAACATCCGTTTGCCAGAACAGTCAATTTTGCGACTATCTTTTGACACATGTCACAAAATAATAGTTAAACTACCTCCGTGACTATTGATTATTTTCCTATCAACCTTTCACTTCTTGCGTGTTTGATACTGATTTTCATTTTTATTATTATTTAAATCATTCATTTACAAGGTTTACTTACTTGTACTATTTGTCTTTTATAATACTTATCTGTGTATATTTTTTAGCATTCCTCATTTATTATTATGATGTATTCTACAACTGTAATCTATATTATACATTAGTGAATCACTGTTTTATGGAGACAATGAAAAATAATTTTTTGATGTATTCAAAATAGTGACCGGTCAGTTGCTGAGTTGGCATCGCGTTTGGGTCTCATCCAGGCGTCGTGAGTTCAATAAGTCCTCCATTACGACACAAGCAATATCTTCCGCTTACTGTGATGGTAGTAGGAGATTTTCAAATATTGTCAGGTTATTCGTGACCAAGGAATATTTCTCTTTCTTTAAAAAAATTAATAAAATTCATTAATTAATAATGAATTAATTAATCACCTTGGTGAAAAGCCACCATCCACAAATGGCCCTAGCCCTGTTTAATACTCGTATACGCTAACTTATCTAGTCTGTTATACATCGCTGGTTATTGTACATAGTATTTGACACCGCAGAGAGTTGTGGGTTGTGGAAAGATAAGGTAGGGTAGGTAAGATCAGCTAGAGCCCTCCGGTGACCCTAGGGGTAGGTTGGATATTACCTCTGAGGATTGTATCAACATAAATATTAAGTATAGTAGAATCATTTTAAAGAGATTCTTGCTTGTGTAGTGGTGTACTGTATCGTAGGACTTCTAAAGGGTAAGAAGGGACTGCTAGGCGGGTGTTACAAACTTTACAGAACCAAATTGAACCAATATAGGTGTCCACCACTACACAAACAAGATTTTATTTTAAATGATTATACTGTAGTTACAGCTGACGCGTCACAATTATAACCTCTTTTTTTTTAAATCCTTAATTTTTTTTGTAATTTTAGGTAATTATTATTTGAATTGTTAATAAATAATATGAGTACGTGTTTTATTTTATTAAGATTGTTTTAATTACGTTTGAAAATTCTTCGAGTAATGAATCTGTGCTCTTTTTTTTAGGAAGCCATATTGATGGACAACAATATTAGAATATTTTTATCCTCTTGAGCGAGAACATATTTAAAAAAAAGTCGCTTAATGTGATGGTAGTAAGAGATTTTCAGAAATTTCGGGTTGTTCTTTACCCGAGAATGTCAGAATTGTCGTTCTTTAAATTATTTTCTAAAAATTAAAAAAAAACAGGTGTTCTGAACGGAGTTGATAATTTGGCCAGCAATGCGCTTCTCTTATTGCATCGTTAATACATTTTGTGAAGTAATTATTGTTGGCATATATTAATAAATCGTCGTATTAATATCACTTTAATTTAAAGTTAAGATAAATGTCGTCCACAATGATACATTATGAATTGAATTTTCGTAAATACAAAAATTTTAATAGATTTTTTTTTTCTTTTGGGAATCTTTGTTTATTGAGGTTAGGCGGTAAGATAATAATAATAATACAATCTTCCTAACAAGCCCTCCATTGATATGCTCGGTGTAAGTGCCAGTGATTTTCAATAAATTTAATGAAAGCTATAAATTGGAGGAAAGTGAGAGGCTTTGCGTGAAATCGATGAAGTTATGGATTTTAAATGAGCAATCTTTGTATCTTTAAATTTTTATCTTTGTATCTTTAAATTTTTATCTATGTATACTTAATGGCCAAGTTAATGTGCCTATAATGTTAACGTCAAATGTAAGTACCTATTTTATTTAAGATTAATATATATTTATTAAACCAAAAAGAAAAAGAAATGTTTGTATGTATTACTATTACTATTAGGACTAATTAATCTTTGTAGAACCTGCAGACAAGCTGTCATGTGACCGCTTTGCAAGACTACATATTTTGCTCCTTTCTTTATTTTACCATGCATGTATTTATGTTCTTTGGATGAATAAATAATTAAAAAAAAAAAAAAAAACCTTAAGTGACCAGCTAAGGTATGGGGCTCCATCGAAGCCTGAGTAAAGTCACCCTTTCAGATGCTGGGCATATTGTACATAGCCCGCAGATACTGTAATAGTACACAACTGCTGACCCTGTACAAATCGCAAGTGCGCCCCACTGTAGAATTTTGCAGCCTTCTTTGATCGTGAGCCCCAAAATATCTGGAGAAAAAACCCTTGTCTCTGTACAGAAACGGGCGGTCCGTTAGATAGGTTCGCCTATCTTAACAAACGGATTGCAATCTTTAGAGCACAGATGGCAGGTTAAAATGCTGTCTTTATTCTACCGGTATTTTAATGGAATATGCTCTGAGGAACTAGCGTCATTGATCTCTTCGGAACTTGTGCACAGTCGGGAAATAATATCTGCACACGGTTAACATTTGTCACATGAGAACGTGTCGCTTCTATGACTCGATCTTGTGTTCAACACTGTGGAATGATCTACCGGCCTCTGTGTGTCCCCTCTCCTACAACACAGGTCACTTCAAGTATTTTTTAGTTGTTATTATTATGACAGCTGTTTCGGCGTTTAAGGCCATTTTAAAACTGTGGTTAATCCACATTGCGACGACTTATTTATTTGATTTAATTTACCCCCACTCCTTTAAAATTTGGATGGATGGGTAATGATTTATTATCGGTAAAACCGATTTAGTTAGAAATCAATTAAAGTTCTGAATTCTGTGAGGTTTTCACATTTATAATGTGTTTTTACTCGTATTTAACTGACAATGTTTTCTTAATTCATTATTTAAATATGTTGTATTGTTTTGATAATAACAACTAAAAATACTTGCAGAACTTAATAATAACATTATTAAATTTGAATTACATTAAATTTAAAAAATAAATAAATGGAGTTCTACGAATTAAGCACAAAAACAAATAGTGGTATTAGGTATAGCAATAATAGACAAAAATCTATTTGTAGTATTCTATATATTCCTGATGATGAAAGAATCGCTTTCAAAACATGTAGATATATGTGTTGTTACATAACGCAAATAGTCCCTAAATCTAGCCTCTCGTTAGACAACAGCGCCTCAAGCGGCCGAAAGCAAGACCTCGCAAAAAGAAACATCCGACGCTCTGGCCAACACACTTCCATTCCCCGCCCGGAGGCCGCCTCGGCAACACACTAACTCGCCTGCTCTGAAGATGGCCTTCCCGCCCGCCGCCATCTACGTCCCGCAGAGAAGCACGCGAGCAACTATCTAAGATGGCTGATAATTGCTTCAACGGAAACCCCAATATCCAACAACCTAAACCGTGAGCTGTCTTTACATTTTCCCCTCTGTTGGTGTTGTATTTTATTCAAGTCACAGTTTACATGCCCGTTTTAGAGATTATCAGAGAGAATTTGCCCGAAACATTATTGTGAGGTTAGGTTAGTCTAGTGTTCACCATAACAACATTCACCATGTCTGTACCTTCCTCATAATTAAACCACTGAGTTTTGAAAGCATACGATAGTTTCATTTGACAAAGTATTCGAGTCTGGTTCCCAATTATAAGACCGCCTGTCGGCTCACGATCCTGCAGAGGAGCTTCTTGGCCTGCCGCAACTGAGCTAGTCGAAGGTCCAGAGCCGAGCTCCCTGGAAGAACACCCCTCACCGGGTAAGTCTGTACCAATGCTCCGTCTCCCGTAACTGCACTTTCCCAACCATCCTCCTCTCCTTCTCCCGCCTTCCCGCTCCCAGTCAATACTTTTTATTGCAGTGTATATTAAAAAAGTGGTGAATACAAAGCATATCTTTTTTAAAAATTCATTTATTAATAATGACGCCACAAGGTGAATACCAAACTTTTGAATTAAAGAATATACTTTTTCTATATCCATTCATAATCGAAACGATGCTTGAAATGCCCTTTGCCGTATTCGGTGACCAGATCCAAATAGCAACAATACCTTCAGCCTCACAACATACCCCAATTGGGGATACCATAGCCCCACTGACTCCAGACGGTTGGGAGCAGGTGGGACCCTTCTTATATAAAAAAAGAAGGGTACCAGATGGGAAAGAGCATGGCTATTCAGATTTATTCACTAAACACGGCTATTTCTAGTAAAAACATACCAATTATTAATACCGGGATGATACTAAGAGTATCTACCACTCTGGAACGTGTCGTAAATATAAAGAAACAAACTTATTTTCATACTCATTAATTTAACTAACTAACTAACCATCACGCCGTTTCCCCGCAGGGGTAAGCAGAGAGGACGGACCGCCAAACAACTCGATCTTGGCATACACTTCTTGCTTCATTCACTTTCATGCAACGTCTCATACATTCTCTTCTGTTATTCCGACTTCTGACATAGCCCGACTCAAGTATTTGATTCACTTGATCGTGCTACGTCTTCCTTGGACGTCCCCGGCTTCTTCTTCCATTCACATTCGCGTCATATATTCTCCTTACACTCCTTTCTTCATTCATTCGCTCTACATGCCCAAACCATCTAAGCGTCCCTTTCTTAATCTAGCTCACTACGCTTACATCAGCCTTGCATTCTTTACGAATCTCAACATTTTTCACACGATCATATATGGTTTTACCACACATTCTTCTCAGAGATCTCATTTCGACAGCATTCAGTCTACTTTCATCCTTCCTCTGCCAGTTCCATGCCTCACTGCCATACATCAGAGTTGGTATCAGCACTCCATTGTGGACTGCTAGCTTCGCTTCTTTGGACAACTTTTTGTTGCGCCAACCGCGTTCAGTCCTCCGTTAATGGAGTTTCCTGCATTCACCCTTCTTTCAATATCCCTATCAGTCTTTCCATCTCTCGTAAACATACTTCCCAAATACACAAACTCGTCTACCTGCTCCAAGTATTCATCATTCACAACTATATTGCACACTGTGTTCGTACTCTCTCTTTCAAACACCATGACTTTAGACTTACTTGCATTCAGCATTAGCTCATTCTTCATACATACTTCGTTCATCCTAGATACGAGGGACTGTAGATCTTCTATACTATTATATATCTTTCACATGATGCATACTTGGAACGATTGGGTGAATTTGTTTATTTGAGAAGTATGTTTACGAGAGATGAGGACTGATATATTGAAAGAAGGGTGACTGCAGAAAACTCCATTAATGGAGGCCTAAACGCGGTTGGCGTTAACAAAAAAATATTGTTCTCTTGGTCTGTTTATCGTTCAACGCTCACACACATACAGATAGAAACAAGGCACACGCACACGCGCGTTTTTGTGCTTGTAGTATAGGCACGTTCGTCCCTCAAAGCAATGACACCATAAAACCAGATGTACTCATAGAAAATAAATAATTTTCCCCCCAATTTAATGAATAGTTGAAAAAGTCGGGGACGACATAGGAAAACATGGACTGATCAAGTAAATCAAATACTTGAGTCGGGATATGTCAAGAGTCAGAATAACAGATAATTCATTAGTTATGTACGCCCTATATGGGCTTCTATATATTTAGTTAATTACAATAGTCACACAGGTGCAAAGCACATCGCAGTAGGTATGTAGATAAAATAGATAGCCTTCATGAAATACAACAACTAATTGTTTCATTTGTCTCACGATCAAATACAGCAATAACCTAGTGTAAGTTATAAGTTATTGTCCAAAGAAGCGAAGATAGCAGTCCACAGTGGAGCGCTGATACTAACCTTGGTGTATGGCACTGAGGTATGGAACTGAAGGATGAAGGATGGAGGTCGATTGAATGCGTGGTAAATCCATATAAGACCGTTTGAAAAAATGTTGTGATTCGCAAAGAATGCAAGGCTGATGTAATTGTAATGAATAAGAATAAGAAAAGGACGTTTAGATGGTTTGAGCTCGTAGAATGAGGAAAGGAGTGTATGGAATATATGACGAAAATTCGAATGCTAAAAACAGTCGCGGACGCCCCAGGAAGACATGGCACGATCAAGGGAACCAAATATTATAATTAATTGTGAGGAACAGCTATAAAATGTTTTATTTACTAGGCTGTGTTAATCACGTAATATTTATTTTATATCTTCTCATATATTCAAATATATATATAATATGGTCAAGGCCATGTTAAGAAAAGTAGGATTTTGAGGCTTATATATCAATAAAAAAACGTATTATTGACAAAACTAAGATTTTTTCAAACTTTGTACAGGTCTTATTTTTCCATTGTAGAGCAACGGGACCCAGATAGATCGATACAAAAAAAAACCCTTGGAATGGTATACACAGAGCATTTCGTAGGTAGTGGTGGTTACTGCAGTATTGCTTTCATGCAACGATATATACTTGAGTCGGTCAGAAAAGTCAAAATAACAGAAGAGTATATATGAGACTAGGTATGAATGAGAATGTAGCATGGACTGTGTGCTAACATCGATTTGTTTTGCGGCCCGTCCTCTCCGCCTACCCATGCGGAGAACCGGCCTGATGGTCATTCTAAGAAATTGTGAACAGCAAATTGAGAATATGAAAATCTTATCACGAAGAGTATAGTCAGGAACAAATATTTTCATTATATTAATTCCATTCCACCTAAACCAGGAATCCACGTGAGAATTCTGTCGAAAGCAACTAGATCCCTTAATTAAATGTAAATTTAATTAAATAATTCCTTAATGTTCTAAGAATTTTAATAATTGGAAAAGTTTTTCCTTTGAAAAGATAATTTACAGCAGTCTAGTATGTTATGTAGGTAGGTACTAAGAACAAAAAAATATTATTAAAATACAGAAATTTCTTCAACTTTTAAACGTCGAATCGTTATCACAACATATTGGTACATAATGATAAGAGTTATTACGCTCTGTCTTTTTTAAAAATTTTTATATGAATACCACACAAGAGTCCCAACTGCTCCCAACCGTCTGGAGCAAGTGAGACCATGGCATTCCCAATTGGAGAATGTTGTGAAGCTGAAGGTGTTGGGGAGGGGACGGAGAAGGGGAAGGGGAAGAGGAAGGTGGGGAATGCCTGGCTATTCAGATCTGGTCACCAAAAACGGCTAAAAGCCATTTCAAGCAACGTTTCAATTTTGAATGGTGGTCTTTACCAGGGCGATACTGAGAGTATCTTCCACTTTGGAAAGTGTGCAAATATACTACATATTATTTTTATATGAATTAATTGTGAAACAACACAAATTAATTAAATAAAATTTACTTGCGCACACCGGGATTTGAACCCGCGACCTTTGGATTCGTAGTCGAGAGCCTTACCCCTCGACCATGAAGACTGTCAAAACGTCAAGTCTTACGTGGGCGAAGTCAATGTGACGATGACGCGGTGCGACATGGCGCAAAAATTTCTAATTTGAATCTTTTGTAAGCGTCCTACGTGAGAAATAACAAGCGACGAATGGCGTGCGGCGCTGGACATCAGCGATGCGATCAGTTGATTTGATATTTTCGCGCGTAGTGGACGCAACGGTGTTTGCCATTTTTCAATGTTGGTTGAAGTAGTAATGTCTTTATGGGCCAAGTTAATTAAAAAATCTTAATGTGACGAAAATATTAAAGGATAAGACAAAATATTAAAAAATATTACTAATAATGTCCTATCTAGACGAGATATTAATAAACGGACGTAAATTACGGTGATTGTAATAATGCGTATGAAAAATGTTTTCCCAAGGAAACTGATCGAATTTTCCATATAAAACAAAAGAAAATATTATCAATTCAAATAAAATAATATTAATTAATTGATAAACTAAAGTTCTTAAAAACTTAAGACAAGATTTTTGTGCATAGCGCAAAGGGTAACAATTATTTTTATAAACAATAATTATTAGCCTGAAACACTCATCCAAATTGAAAAAAACCTTTCCGAGCAAAGATAAACGTCGCCGACAGGACTCGAACCTGCACCCTTCTGATATAAGATAATAATTTGTCATAATTTGTTATAATTTGTCTCGACGCCATCTATTTGAGGGATTTAGCCGTTACAAGCCTCTCTCATACTAATAAAGTTGGTTGTTTACAGGTGAAAATATAATAAAAACCGTAATTATTGAATGGAACACTAGTATATATTGATTAACTTGGCGGGTTTGCGATAAGCCGACGTAGCTCAACGGTAGAGCATCTGACCGGATATCAGAAGGGTGCAGGTTCGAGTCCTGTCGGCGACATTTATCTCTGCTCGGAAAGGTTTTTTTTCAATTTGGATGAGTGTTTCAGGCTAATAATTATTCTTTATAAAAATAAAATAATATTAGTTCCACTTCCCTGAGATACATATTTCTCTCCAATTTGGCATTTATCGTAGAATTAAAAAAACCCTTTCGTCCGTATATGATTAATGGCGGCGACTGGAGTAGCGGGAACGAGCATTGCGTGGGCACATAGGACAGTATTGTCGCTTCGCATCTCTTTGCTTTAAATCGCTGTCGCAATCGCGTTCACTCGACTTCGCCTACGTAAGATGCAGGGTTTGACCCACAGACACGAATTCAAAGCGTGTTCCATTTTCTTATCGGTAGGTGCCTGGTGCGGGGAGGGGATCACGGTTCGGTTGGTTCGGATCACTCCGGCACCGACGTGATGCCGCGAGTATGCTGCCCTGCTGCGGCGATTATATGTAAACCAAACTTTCCGGTGTTTTTCCTGCGATATCTTACGCAATCCGCCTTTTTTCTGTTATTCGCTCGGAATTCGTATATTGATATATATTCACTTTGGGTACTTTTTGTAGTATATACTTATGCAGTATATCTATGAATCACAAGGAAAATGATTTTTTTATATTTAATTCTTAGAATTCCAATTACACAAATATATTTAACAAGAAATTAAAACAAATTACTTGTATTTTTATCAAATTCTGAAAGTATTTCTGTTTTTTAAATATTATTTTATTTTATTTTTTATTCATCTAAGCAATCTCAAGGGTTACAATATCGTGTCTCTCTCACTAAGAGAACCTGTAAACCTGGATGCAGGTAAAATTTTGACAGTTTTTTTGGCGTTCAAAGCCACTTTGAAACCGTAGCTAGGCCACTTTGAGATGACTTACTCATATGATTTTATTTTTATTTTATTTACCCAATTTGTATTGGTGTTTAAAATGTTTTATTAATATTTTCGGTAAAAATCTATTTACTCGAAAAATAATTGTGATAATTAAAGTTCTTATTTCGTGATGTATTTACAGTTATCTGATAACAATTTTTGCTAAATTGTTTTATAATGAAGTGAATGCTATTGAAGTGAATAAATTTAAATATATGCGGTAAATCCCGGAATTATTTTCAGGAATTATATTGTTTTTGCTTGGTGATAATAAGCGGAGAAGAGAAAGGTATTATTATTTTATTTATTGACGTTACATTTGAATCATGAGTTCTTTTGTTTACAATATCTCGTGGTTTCAGTAAAAAAATCTAATACCCTGTCTTTTTAGGCTCCTTGTTGGCAAGCGAGACGTGATTATTCAAGAAGAGATGTTCGGCGAATTTCGAAACAGTGTTTTTATTATTATAACATCGTAAATGTTCTTTGAATCTAGTTTAGAAAGCCCTTCCCCTTAGTCTTTCATATGTAGGTAGCGTTACAGTCGACGTGGTCACATTTTAATTAATATATGCCAATCTTATTAAGCTTAGGCTTTCAACTTTTTAAGGCTCGTTCCCGTATTCTTATTGGTTCTAAAGGCTATATTAAAACAACACTTTTTAATTTATTTTGCTTTTTCTACAGATATTGGAGCGAGGAATTCCAAACAAGCAAATTATTATTGTATGTCAAATTGATTTTATTTTTAAATTTGATGCTTAATTAAAATTTGTCACTGTTGAAAAATTAAAATAAATTCTTTAATTAATTTAAAAAAAAAAATTGTAAAGAAAAATTGGGTTGATGTGTTTTTCTAAACCTTCTGGAAGACTTGAAAAAATCAAGTGAATCAACATCCACTCACGGTATTTTTCAAATGTCCTAAATCTGTATATGTGAGAACGAATGTTTGTCTGTCGATTCTCAATTTTCTCCAAAAGTACTCAATCGGTTTCGTTAAAAATATCACTTGTTCTTATTAGTACCGGGAAGGTTTAGAGGATAGCTTGAACGAAATCCAATTTGTAAAACTGTTGCCGTAACGATTTAAAATTAATATGAAAAACATTAGACCCGCCATGTTGTATCGTAGTTAGCCCATATACTCGTATATACCACTCAGGTTAGCCACAGATTACATTTTCAAAAGAAGAAGGTTTATTTGGGTGGAATATTTTCAAAGTGGAAAGCACTAGTATCGTTCAAGTGGCTCCGGACAGTTGGAAGTATTTGTGACAATAATCTTGCAGAATTCACACATAAAATTATTGTACTAAAAAACAAACTGTTTCTTTTATGTGTTCTTATTATGTTCTCTAGTGCAATAAATGAATACGTTGTTCGTGTCATCCTCTTTTAATATCACCTTCCAAGAAATAACAATACAACATAATTCCAACATATATTATTATATGAAACCAACACTAATATAGCGCATAATATAACTAACACCCCGGTGTCGACTGTAAGTGACATCTGGCGGCCATAACCCGAACTGTCGGCTTAACAAGACTTAAATTGGATGTTTGGGCCGGGGGTGGTGAACTACGGAGGCTGAACGGGGCGGTGAAGGGGAAGGGTCGCACCTTTGTTTTGGGATCGTATCTTTGTATAGAAGTATAGGGCGGTGTGTGTTTATTCTACATTTCGCTAGTATAAATAAGTCCTTTCACATTGAGTAAATTGTTTAAATACATTTACAGCGTGCTTAAAAAACTCGTGTCTATAGATTTATGTACCAACAGAAAATACGGTAATACTAGTGGTTCGTGCGGGTGGAGCCAATCCTGATCGCAATGATCAGGATAGTTTTACGGTTGCGAATCGTATGTAAAGGTATTTGCGAGCCATTTCGGCATAGGATTGAGGAATAATAATAGATGGAAGTGGTAAAAGAAGAAACTCACCGATTTCACCATTCACTGTAGGTAATTCACTCGTGTTTCACTGGTATAGGTAGAACCACTAGTTGCGCTGGTACAGGTGACAAATTGGGTCGATTTGGGCTGAATGGTGGAAGGTCAAACAGGGGGGAAGGGGGCAAGGAAGATGCATATAATCCCACGAATTATTTGGAAGTAGGTGACCGAAGAACTCGCGTGAATAACTAGAAAGACAGAATCTTTTCTGGTTTCTTTTGAATACGCTATTTACAAATTTTTGTTTTTAAAGAGATTAGTGAAAAAAATCATCATTCGTCATTATTTGTTGGCACTTATAACAAAACCTTGTTTAAAGATTGACATTTAAGAAACGAAGCTATCAGTCATCAATGGAGTGCTGATACCACCCCTGGTGTGTAGCAGCGAGATATAGAACTGCCAAAGGGCGGTTGAAAGTAGACTGAATGCTGTATAAATGAGATCCCTGAGGCGAATGTGAAGTTAAATCATGTATATTTGTCTGAAAATTTTTGAAATTCGCAAAGGATGCAAGGATGATGTAAGTGTAATGAGCAAGATTTAGAAAGAAGGTTTAGACGGTTTGGGCATGTAGAGCGAATGAACGAAGAAAAGAGTGTAAGGAGAATATATTTCAATGATGGAAGAAGTCGGAGATGCCCAAGGAAGACACGGCAAGATCAAGTGAATTAAAAACACAAGTCAGGCTATGCCAAGAGTAAGACTAAAAGAAGGGTATATATGAGAAGATGTATGAATGTGAATAAAGCAAGGAGTGCATGCGGAGGCCAAATTGTTTGGCCATCCATCCTCTCTACTTATCTCTTGGTATGTGTATATATACGTGTATATATATATATATTAATATCATATAAAAATAATTTTAAAAATTTTATTCCATTTCATATTCCTTCAAAATTTCAATGTTTAACAGCATAACGTGATAAAGGTGTTTCCTATTTAAAAAATATTTAAATTAGCGCCATAAGCGCGTGCGTATTACATTTTTCGTTTTAAGATTGAAAATTCAGGTTATTTTGATATAAGAATAATTTCAAATACCTCAAAAATAAAAATGAACAGTACGGTTGAATCAATTTACATAAGCAAATCGTATTGATGCTGTTGTACGAGACGCGTAGGACCCACACAAGAAAAATAGTGTAAATATTTAGGCACCGACATTGTGATTAGCAAATCCTCTTGAGAATGGCGTTTAATAGTTTACCAATGGAGATGTTGTCGCTCCGAACATACTTGACTTATGGTACCATCCAGTATAGTCGATCGCTGATGTAGCGAATGGTGACGTCTGTGATTGCTGGGTATAGAAGTCTGTTCTTGTCTGGTAGCGGTAGGTTGAGGTATCCAAGGGAGGACATATTGTCCATTCTGCGGTTGAAGTGAAAAAAGAGCACATACCGCTGTGTGTACGCTATTTATAAGGCGCGCGGCGTGGCTGAGCATTATGTTCACGTGCTTGTGCACAGAATTTAAAAAAAAATTATTATTTTAGATTTACTTTAAATTTTTAAACCTTTAATAATATTATTTTCCCTCAATTATCTCGGAATCATGTTTGCGACAACCCTGTACCAAAAGCAAGAGGGGGTGGGGTGGGAGGTGTTGTGACAATATCCAGCCAATATAATTTAGTCACAGTAATATCATCGCCGTGACAATTATGAATTTTAACTGGGCGTTAATGGGTGGAGGGTTACGCGAAAGGCTGTGCCGGGGCTGTTTTATTGTAGTGCAAAAAGTAGGCTTTGAATAGTTCTAACAAACCTTATCTGGGGATTTATGTTACAAAATTATCCAAAACTCGCTTTACTTCACCTAACCTTTACATTTAATGCCAAGTATACCCACGCACATACCTTACCTACGTGGGATTTAGGAAGTAGTTAAGGAAGAGGAAGTTGAAGAAGTACCTCGTTATTCAGATCTAGTCACCAAACACGGCTAAAACCATTCAAACAATGTTCCATTTCTGAATGGTGGTCTTCCACCAGGACGATATTAAGAGTATCTACCACTCTTCTATTATTTACAATAACGCTTATTAATAAAATAAGGATTAACCGCAGTTTGAAAAGGGCCTCGAACGACGAAACAGCTGTCACAATAATGAAAACTAAAATACTTCCAGAACTTAATAATAACATCATAAAATCAGATTTATTTACATATTTAAAAAAAATCTTATTTCGAAATTCTATCCTGAACTGAAAATTGTAAAAAAAATTGATAAAAAGATGTCTTAGAAAAATCAGGAAAAAAATCGATAAAAAAAAAGTTTGTTAATAAATAAAACAATTTTTGCACCACACAGCTTCTGTTCTAGTGTTATCAGTCTAAGTAATGTAGGTAGCTTAAAAACACTCCAAATAATCCAGAATAGAGAAACGAAACAAAATTCAATGTGAAATAAATACAAATCAAAAAAGAAAATTCTCTAGGAATTGGACATATTGAATGTTAAACAAAGAATTTTCGACAATATTTTATTTTTTATTTACAAAGTTTTTAACAATTTACTACCACCTTACTTTAGAAATAAACTAAATTACAATAAAGACTTCCAAACACACCGTACAAGACAGAAAGAAGATATTAAAATAAAAAAATAAAAATCCAAAACACAAAAACGTTAATTTTATTTTTATTTATTTTTTATGTGACACCTCACAAGAGCGCCTCTGTATGTACAGAGCACGTAAAGGGTAACAATAATCCAATACGGTTGGGCAACGTTGTGAGGCGGGTTAAGGAGGCGGCTGCAGGAAGGGATTTGTTGATGCGGGCTTTAGAGAGGCCCGGAATAAATGTCGGAGGAAAGACAGATGCCGGTAGTTCATTCCACATACGAGCTGATTAACAAAAAAAACGAGCCGGCGAAACGACCCGCTCTCATGAAGCCAACATCAACCGTTAACGTATATTCCGCACGTGTCTGTCGAGTTTCTCACACGTGCACCGGCGCGGAGGGGATCAACGCTGCTAGCTCCTTCGAGCAGGCTCCATTGAAATATCTGTAGAATAGACTCAGCATATCTACATTGCGTCTGTGCCTCAGAGATAGCAGTCGGTCTATTAACAACGGATTGTCCATCAGACGAACCACCCTCCTTTGCCCGGAATAAAGAAGGTTTATCAAGAATTTGGAAGCTGCAGCCCATAGGTGATTTCCAAATTCAATTGCATATTTGTATAGGATTAGCAGTTAATCACTATTGAAAAATCTGATACCGCTATACAAGACGCCCAGTTTCTTGGAAACCAGATTTACTCAGGCTTCTATAGAGCCCCGATACTTGAGCTGGCCTGAAATACTCACTTCAAGCATTTCAATGGAATCTTTGTTGGGGAGGGTGCTTCCATCTAATTGCACCAGACAGTCATTGGCCACCTTTTTTGCCGAGATCGTTTACTGTATAAGTATAAAGGCATTCAAATGCATAGCTTAGTTCGAAGTGAAGTAAAAAATGTACCTGGATTGAGCATATTTTAAATCAAATGTAAAAGTTATGCCCGTAGTAAGTATTAGAAATACGACATATGTTAATTAACCCGTAAAAAGGCATGTTTAATTAATTCATAATGACGCCACAAAATAATTACACGTTCAAAAAAAAATGTTTATATTAGACCCCTTGAAGTCGAACTCTTTAACTTTAATAAATAAAATAAATGGTTTATCTGAATATTCAATTTATTTATAATAACTTTTTGAAAGTTATAAACTTCCTTGTAATATTTAATCATTGAAGAAGATAATATTAACCAATCATAAATGAAACACCAAACCGAAAAGTACCACAGAAAATAAGGAGGTATAATATGGTATTTAATGGATGATGATATTGACAAGTCTTGAAGTTGAGGTATGATATCGATGAAGATGGCGTAAACTGAACTGGTCTCATTAGCTCAGTTGGCAGAGCGGTTGTCCGGTGAGACAGAGGTTCTTGGTTCGATTCCCAGATGCGACTGATACCTTTTTTATTTTCTTTGGTTTTTTCGGTTTCGTGTTTTATTTAGTATTGGTTAATATTGTCTTCCTCGAGGTTTATCTGTAGCCTAGCGGTCTGAATATCTTGAAATAGTAAAACTACTCCTGGGAACAGCTATATAATGCAATGATACGTAACTGACGAAATCATCAACAAACTTATCTAATTAAAACAATTATATTATAAACAATACTACTGCACGTTCATAAATACAAAAAAAAAGAAATAAAAACAATCACACATATTAGAAACACTAGATCTCAGAGTCAAACACACATACAACAAGGAACCACAAACACAACATTTGGACACAAAAAAAAAACTTATACTATGTTACTAAACTCTACAATAAAATGACACTATCCTTTAAAAATCACAACAACCATAATTAATTTAAAAATCAAATAAAATAGTGGATACGTTACACCGAGAGATCTGAAATAGATTAACACCAAATACAGACTAACACCGAAACCGCTCAACTGCACTTAAAACACCTCACCTTGCAATTGTTTTTTTTTTTCATTCAGCACATCAATTTAATATAATTTAATTTAAAATTTTGTACATGAAATACTCAGCACGGGAAATCGTATTGAGGATATCATTATTTGTTATTTTGTCATAAAAAAAGAAGAAAATAAAACATTATTACAGGCGGACCTCGACTTTCGCACATGATTGGTTCCTGAAAATGTGTGCGAAAGTTAAATATTCGAAAGTAGAGGGATGTAAAAAAAAAACACCAAAAATTGTACTTTAAAATTTAAAAAAAAAAAAAAAACTTTGTTTAAAAAAATTTATTTATCAAAAATTACTAACGAAGTAAATAACTTGTCAAGGGTTAGTTGTATTTTACTATTTTTTTCTTTTCTTCAAAGAGAGTTCTGTAACATGCAGTACTATTATGGATCGCCCCACGTACTTGCGATATGCGTCCTCCGTTGGGATCACATTCTTCCATAATATTAAAAAATGTCTCGAGATGCGTAAAAGCTTCGTTCATGTTTTTTTTTATTTTTAATGTCTTGATGATTTCTTCTGGTTCTTCTTCCTCATTTTCAATTTGTATGCTATTTTCGTTCTCTTGTCGGTCCATTAGAAATTCATTAGTCAAGGGTTCAGAATGAGATTCAATCATCTCATTAACATCTTCACTCTTCTAGGTTTAGTTCGTTCATTAGTTGAACTATTTCAAGTGTGATGGTTTCTGGAGTTTCATCAAAATTTATGAAATCACTCATCATTTGTGGTCATAGTTGCTTCCATGAACCTTTCATTTTTGACTCTTTTATTTCAGCCCACGAGTCTCCAATATTGTTTATTGCGTTCCATATGTTCATTCTTCAAGAAATCTTTTAATGTGGGCCCACCTTCCATGTCATTTGCCTCGATGGCCTGATTCATTATCGACTGCATATAATATCGTTTAAACGTAGCTATAACCGTTTGGTCCATGGGTTGTATGAGACACGTAGTATTGGGGGGAAGAAACACAACATCTCAAATTCTGGGTATAAATTTTGTAGAGATTTTGGGTGTCCTGGAGCATTATCTAAGATTAATAATGCTTTAAATGGTAAATTATTATCTTCACAATAATTTTTTACCGCTGGTACGAAATATGAAGTGAACCAATATTTAAATATTAAAGCATGTTACATAACGCAAATAATCCATAAAACTAGCCGCTCGTTAGACAACAGCGCCTCAAGCGGCCAAACGCAAGACCTCGCAAAAAGAAACATCCGACACCCGGCCTTGAAAACTCATTCACCGCTCGAAACCCGCCTAACGAACACCCTCACTGGACCTGCTCTGAAGATGGCTTCCCGCCCTGCCACGCTTCGCTACGGAGAGCTAATAATTGCCTTCCCAGGATACACATTGCCGCTACAAACTAAACCGTGAGCTGTCTTTTACATTTTCCCCTCTATTGGTGTTGTATTTTATTCAAATCACAGTTTACCATGCCCGTTGTAGAGAATTATCAGAGAGAATTTGCCCGTAACATTATTGTGAGGTTAGGTTAGCCTGTTCACCATAACTACATTCACCATGTCTGTACCTTCCACCTAATTAAACTACTGAGTTTGAAGGCATTTGGGAGTTTCATTTAACAAAGTATTCGAGTCTGGTTCCCAACTATAAGACCGCCTGTCGGCCCACGATCCTGCAAAGAAGCTCCAAGGCCTACCGAATCTGAGCTAGACAAAGGTCCCGAGCCGAGCTCCCTGGGAGAAACCCCCTCACCGGGTAAGTCTTACAAATGCTCTGTCTCCGTAAATGCAGCCTACCCAACCTTCCTCCTCTCCTTCTCCCGCATTCCCGCACCCAAATCCTGAACTTAACAAGCAGTTAAGGCAGACTTTTTTATTGGACTTCCAAATGACTGGAAGCAATTTTTTATCTTTCGCTTTCGATGCTCTAGGATTTTCTGCTTGATAAACTAACATTGGCTTCAATTTTAAATCATTGGCTAAATTTCCACCAAGAAGCAATGTCAATCGGTTTTTGGAGGGTTTATGACCAGGGGCAACTGATTCGTCCTATTATAAGAATGTATGATTAGGCATCTTCTTCCAAAATAAACCAGTCTCATCTGCATTGAATATTTGACTAGAGGTATATTCTCCATCTTCAATAATTTTGGACAATGACGAAATAAAGTCCTTTGGGGCATTTTTATCCGCATCAGCTGATTCTCCGGTGAAATTGTGTAAAGAATACCTTGTTTTAAAATTTGAAAACCAGCCGTTACTTGCATGAAACACTGAGTTTGATTCTTGGTTTAGTCTAGCCCTACAATCTTTATGCAAACTAAGAGCCTTAGCTTGAATCATTGAAGTACTCAGAGCGATGTTTTCTTGATTTTGATTACTTATCCAATATCGCAAAGATTTCTTTATTTCATCCATCACTATGCCGTTCCCTTTAGAAACAATTTTTGATGATATATTTCCAATTTTTTTTACATATTCTTTAATTTTATCTTTTTTCTTTAATATTAAACATTTCGTAGACCTGTTTATATCATACGAACGGCCGGTTGAAGCATAAGACTCTCCATTTTCAGAGCGTTTTATTATATCCATCTTCGTTTCGATTGTATGAAGTTTGTGGGTTCTTGATTTTTTTTTGCCATATCTAATTCGCAGTTTCTTAGTTTTTCACTCATGTTAAAACGGGTATCTTATATTTGAAACTAAACCCGCAGAACAATGCAAACAGTACGTGTGCTGACGCAAGAGTAAACCTGTCGAAATCAGACGGGAGTGTGTACAAATTAGTACATACAAACGCATGCGTTCGGACTCGCTCTTGCTCGTATGTTAATGCATATGTGCGAAAAGAAGTTTAAACTTTTCAGAGTGCGGACCTGGTTCATATGCATTTCATAGTGCGATAGGGAAACAACTGCACGGAAATAAAACATTTTTGCATTATCGCCAAAAAAAAAAAAACAATTTTTCAAAAATGTGCGTAATAGCGAATTGTGCGAAAGTCGAATGTGCGAAAGCCGAGGTCCGCCTGTATTATTATTATGGTACAGCAGTATCGCTGCAGAAGAAGCGGAGTTATCACTTTTTCCAGCGTTTATTCTTTACGTAGGCAGTCTTGGTTCCGCAAGACGGAATTTTGAAACCGTAACACGTTTTAGGTGAACGTTATAACGTAGTTAATGACAGGAGTATAATATTTCCTACTATCAAAAATGTTTAGTTTAATTATAATTAACTTCATGTAAAAACAGGTAACACTCGTGTAGAATCTCCATAATTCCTTAAATTCGGGAAAACAATTCGGAATCACAATGTATGTAGCGAGCAACTCCGCCATGTTTCGGTATAATTTGTTGCAAACTCGAGATGTTTACATTTGTCGGTAATAATATATTGTAATGTATTCTATCCCCCTTGCCTACTTTCAGTAGCAAGTAGGAGGGGGTGAACAGAGACTGGTGGGAGAATTGTAAGATTCGCTTTCAAACTTTGCGCTGTTTACAGAAAGTATTACAATAGCGTGAGCTCGATAAAGATGCAAAATCACATTTCGAAATGGTTTTTAAAAATATACTTACACTTACGCAAAAACATGCGAATACCGAAAACTTAAAAGGATTTAAGCGCCAAAAAAAATTTTTTTTTGATGAAATGGATGTTAGTTACAGTAATGATCTAATTGCTATTTCATAATTAAAAAAAAATTGTTATTTATTTCTAGAACTTTTGAGTTTACGATATTCGTTAAAGGAATCGGGGTTACAAATTTATGTAGTAATTATTATCGATATTATTATTATTCCCTTAAAAATCAATTCAAAACATAGTTACTTGCCTGACTCTTTTCAAAAAGGGGTGGTTTGACTCATAACAGTAATTGACAATAGGTCGATTGTTTTGTCTAGGAAATTTTATTAGGTTGTATGTCTCCTCTAAAGATATGTCGATAAACTCAGCTCGGATGAACTACCAGCAATTTACGCATTTGTTTAAATTCACGCTACATGGAAAACGCTGCAAAATAATTATTTATTTCCCACTAGGAATTATTGGTCGGTTAGAGGAAATTGCCACCTAGCAATAAATCCATCCAAAATAAGGAACTCCGTCCAATTTTTAAAATACATTTTTTAATAATAATGAGGTTCAAACTTATATGCAATTGTAATTCGTTTTTTGTATAGTTAAAACAATTTTCAAAGTTTCAATTTTTCAAACCCCGCCAATACGCTTCAAATCTACTGATGGTCGATCAGTTTTGAGTAATCATGGTAAACCATAATTAAACATATGTAATAAAATGATTCAACCTTTTTAAAAATTTTAACTCCAAGAATAATAATAGTACATCACCATAATATCCGTATTTACAATTGGTTTGCTCATGAATACTCTAATTTCTATCAGTAATAATAGTTTTTTTGTATTGCACAACAATTATAGAGCTTTAAGTCGCCCAAATTAAGTTTAAATTTCGCCAAACCTAAAAATAAATACAAAACTAAATAGAAAAATAAAATTTGTCATACTAATCCTAAGACAGAATGCCCACGTGACGTCAGATGTTCCAAATGCAATGGTACCAACATAAAGGCGTTTCGATGAGATGATTTTGTATTCACTTTTAAATAACGATTTATAAATTCTACTTATAATTATATACAATAAAAGTTACATATTCAGAATCGGCGTTTGCTGATCTATAAGAATATATATTTCACTAAAAATGAAGTGTTAATTCTTTTTTTAAATTAGGCAAATTATATTTAGTTTTAATTTTTTTTTTACCTTTTCTTACTCAATTCAGCAAATCGACATTAATATAGCGGAATTCAAATTTTTTTTTATATCTACGTAAGTTTTAATACAAAAACATTAACATCACGACTATTCAAATGTCAATCCTAGAATGGAAGCGTTCTTCTTTAGCCCATTTAATGTAGGCGAGAAGTATATTATACTGCAATAAAATTGACGTTGGAAATGATTTTCTGTTCAAGAAAGATTTTCGAAATAATAAAATGTTTAATTGATTTTACTAAATGCAAAAATTAAAATTATATTACTTCGGGCACGCGAAGTCATCCACAGCACAATTACGGAGGTGAATACAATTTAAAAAATCCAAAAGTCTAATCATCAATTAAATATTTAAAAAAGTTGTCCTGTTTGGAGCACGTAGCAATAGTAAAACCATTGTAACCCTGGAATAGAAGCGTCCTTCCTTAGATTAAAACGATTAATGAATGGAAGCGAGAAGTAAATTTAACTCCCATTTTAAATTAGGCTTTTTCTTCTATCTTGGATTAATCTCTGTCGTTTAGGGAAATAAATATTGCTATCACTCATAATGCGTAAATTTATTGCTTAAGTTGTTCAAAAAAAGGCATAATTCACTATTTTATTGTGTCTGAGAAGTGATCAGTAAATTTCATTCAACAGGTCGTACAATACAATGAGACGTTAAATTTTCTCAGTGAATAAATATTAAACTTACCCACGAGAAAAAGGCGCAGCCTACTACTATGAACGGAGACGCTTTTCCGGGGAAATAACTTAAGGAAAGCATATCCTGGAGAAAGCCAGCGCGATCGTTCGGCCCTTCACTGAAAAATTAGTTTGAAGTTCGACAAAGTAAAATTTTTAATGTCATATTTTTTAAAGTTTGATTTGTAATTGTTAACTGTATCGTGTGATTTAAATTGTAAAAATGTTTGTGTGTAGATATTGTGTTTATATTAGAATACTTGTAACCAACGTCCACGTGTTATATTTTAAGTTAAATAAATAAATAAATTTTACTCCTCGCTTCTATTCTAGATAGGTTATGCATTTCATAAAAAACTAAAAAGCTGTGCCAACCCTAAGAAAAAACTCATTTCTACAAATTTCTGATCAAAACTATTATATCACAATCATTCGACATTGATGATTAACAATACGTACAATACCAGCATATCATATTCGGCCGCACCGCACGCGCTATAAATAGCGTACGCACAGTGGTATGTGATTCCTCTTTTCACTTCAACCGCAGAACGGACAACACCCCCTTCCTTGGATACCTTAACCTGCCGCTACCAGACAAGAACAGTATTCTACAGCCAGCAACCGCGGATGTCACCACCCACTACCTCAGTGACCGAACGTACTGGCTGCTGACATAAGTAAAGTACGCTCGGAGCGACAACATCTCTATTGGGAATCTACCAAACGCCTTTCTCAAGCGGATTCACAAATCACAATAGTTGTGCGTCCCTGTGTGCCGGTGCCTAAATATTTATAATCTTTTCTTGTGCGGATCCTACACGTCCCGTATAACAAGTTTAGAATAGGTACCGATTCTCCCCACTCTACTCAAATTATTCAAATCAATACAAGAACAAAGCGAAGTTCGGAATAATAATACAATATATTTTATAACATTTCAAACTACAATTGAAGCAGAGCGGTTCGTTTCCCTCGCACACCCCTTAGGCACCCATCTCTTCTACTTAGATAAGTTCCCACTCGAAAAGATACCGATATTTTGTATGAAAAAATTAATATCTTTGTTTGTTGTTTAACTTTTGTACTGAAAAAGGAAACACTGAAAGAACTGTATTTTTTTTAAATATGGTATGCTTCAAATTAACCACCTTTTACGGTTTTTATTTCTCACAGTTACTTCACACAGGGAAATAATTTCCATATCATCTTTGAGGATGCTGTGTAGGGGATCTTTTAGAGGATAGTAAGAAGTGAACATGGGTCTTGAGGAGACCCATGTTGTAGGAGGGAGGAAACACAGAGGCCGGCAGATCATTCACAGCCGAGCTGTTTAACACAAGAATGGGTCGTAGAAGCCACCCGTTCTCATATGACAAATGTCAAACAAGTTTGGCGTGTTTCCCGACTGTGCACCGGTGCCGAAGGGATCAATGACGCTAGTTCCCCAGAGCATCTTCCATTAAAATACCGATAGAACAACGACAGCATTCTCACTAGACGTCAAGATTGCAATCCGTTTATTAAGATAGGCGAATCTATCAAACGGCCAACATTTGTCTGCACAGAGTCAAGGGTTTTATTCCAGATATTTATAGGTTCCCGACCAGAGGTGGCTGCCAAATTCAACATAAAAAATTATTAATTGTTTTTGGTAGATATTTATTTTATTTTATCTTTATATGTAATATTTATTATTTATAATTCTATTGTTAACCTCACCAGGACAAATCCTGTATCGATGTTAAAAAAATTATAAAAAAAACAACGCGTTATAACACGAAAAATATAAATTTATAAATTATTGTGTCGAAATTCTAACCTGCTTGGATTTCCGCGATTACCATAGGTGTATAATTAAATAATATTGGTAAATTTAGGAAAATATCGCTCAAGATGGAAAAAAGTGGGTCGTTTTTGACGTAAAAGAAATAACATGAAAAAGGCAAATAATTCCAAATTCGTATTTTAGATATAAAAATATTACGAAAACGAATTTTTTTCTTCCGCCATAATTAATAAAGTACGCAGGTTGGCTAATAAAAATATTACCGAGGCACTCGACTAAATTCGGTAAATTGTATTTTATTGGAAAATGTTTTTTTTTTCAGTCGAAGGCTGGCTTTTAGGCACTCTGATATTTTATCACGAACCAATGAAGACTAAACTCGAAAGATGCGTGTGGTGGGCGCAACAGTATTACCGACATGGGCTCATTTTTTTCATTAATTCCGATAAATTTGTACAAAATTCCCAAATTCTTTGTTGCGCGTATTTCTGTGGCCTAGGAATCGTATGATCTTATCACTGAAAAGACAAACCGATAGAAATATATTATCTGTTTATCTGTTTTCCCGCTTACGATCAGTACTCAAAAATACACATTTTGTAGCCTGCTAAAGCAAGAAATATTATGAACGATTTATCTTTAAATTTATTTTATAGGATTTCAAAATACAATATTTTAGACCTTAACTTTATCTTAAATATCTTTGGGGATGCTGTGTGGAGGATTTTATAAAGATAAAAAGGAGAGGAAGTTCTGGGAAGGAAAAAGGTATGAGGGGTTGGTACGCATATGGGGGTCAGTGTGTCCAGGAGTGACGGACGTATGATTCTACCCCTCTCACTCCAGTACAATGCGATGGGTCGAGAGAGTCCGGCTGGAGAGGTCAAACGGTCTCATCCGCCATCACAACCTAGACAAACCTCACCCTATGAACTCGGGCACCTCTGCTAAGTCACCAAATCACTTGGGGTGGTTTATGGTTGAGGTGTTGGTTATCCAATAAATAGTTCCCGGTGAGGCGGTTCCTGTATTCGCCTCCAAATTAAAAGTCTTCCTGTAAAAACTCGAGACATTAACAGTTGAGTTATTAAGATAACTATACACGTAACTCAATAACCATCACACCGTTTCCCCACAGGGGTAGGCAAAGAGGACGGACTGCGAAACAACTCGATCTTGGCATACACTTCTTGCTTCATTCATATTCGTACAACGTCTCATACATTCTCTTCTATTATAACGACTTCTCAAGTATTTATTGTATTCATTTATTTGAAATACACATTATTTAACAATAAAATGCAAGAAAACCTTGACTGCCAAATTAGTAAAAACAAAACCTTTTAGGACCGTCAAATTGACAAGTTTAGTTCATATTAAGTGCAATTTTCAAAAATAGGAGGGGACAAAGCTAGTATTAACATAGTATGGTAATATAATATATCTAGAAAAATGTATAATAATTAAGTATAAAGAGATGTGAAGAATAGTACAGAAAAAAACAATTGTGTAAAACAGATAATTTGAGTATACTATAATAATTAATATAGAATAATAATTACGTTGAAAGAGATAAGAAGAAGAAAAAAGTATTGAGTAATCGTTTAATTGATTCACTCAATTCTCCGGCATCTTCTTTCGTTCACATTCGCGTCATATATTCGTCTTACACTCCTTTCTTCGGTCATTTAATAATAATAATAACAAAGCATTTATATAGCGCAGTTTTGTGTTGTTTCACTTCAAGTGAGCTTTACTATAAATAAATTTAAAAATGATTAAATAACTCCATTCAGTGGTATCCTACAGTGCTACTTTTACATTCTATTCTATTATATTCATTCTTAACAAATTCTTAAAATTCTTAACATTCTTAACATTCTTAACATTCTTAACATTCTTAACATTCTTAACATTCTTAACATTCTTAACATATAGTCATTTGATCTACAAGCCCCAACCATCAAAGCGTCCCTTTCTTAATCTTACCCATTACGCTTACGTATCATATATAGTTTTACCACACATTCGCCTCAGAGATCTTATTTCTATAGTATTCAGTCTAATTTTATGCCTTACTGCTATACATCAGGATTGGTATCAGCGCAATTACTATACAGCTCTGTGAATATCAGAGGGAAAGCAGTGGCATTGTGAAATGAATGTCTTCGCCGGTTCCGGAAATATCGAAGAGGCGACGACAGCGCCGGTTGACTGGTGATGTCAAGATTAACAAACAAAACTAAAAGTGCTTTAAACACATATTACAATGAAGTTTATAACCTTCAATAAGTCATTACAAAATTGAATATTAATCTGATCCAGAAAAAGTAAACATATGTCCAATATAAATTACATTAAATCGGATAGGTATATCCAAGACACTATCTAAAGAATACAAATAAATTCGGGTAGAGTCATGATAAAAAGGTAATTGCCAAAAATATATGGGAATTAATTAAAGATAATATTGACAGTTCTTAGAAATCGAATTATGATACTAGTGGTAGCCACAGCTCATCAGATTAGAACTCAAGTTCCCGGGTTCGAGTCCCAGCTACTACTGTTACCTTTTTCCTTTTAATGTCTTTTCGGTTTGATGTTTCATTTTGAGAGTTGTTAATATTATCTTAAAATATTAAAAATATATTATAATCCGGTTTATAAGCTTCAATAAGTTTTTCCAAAAGTGAATGTGAAATTTTAGTTGACAGTAGTAGGAAACGCCACAACTGCACTTCTAGGGATTATCTATTCAGTGTCACGAACCTACGCAATATGGAAACCTTTCCAAATGAAAACCATATTGTGTTTTTTTTTGTTATATTTTTAATCACGCTGGAAACTTGTATGCCAGCGGATTTACATTGTAATCAAATGGCGAAACAGCTGTTGCATGTTGTGGTAATCATAAAAAGCTCAACAGAATTTCATCAACGCTGTAACAGGCCGGGAACACATCGATTGTTTAAAAAAACACTTATTGCTTGTATGCTTTTAGACGGCCTCCATGGTCGAGGGGTAAGGCTCTCGACTACGAATCCGAAGGTCGCGGGTTCAAATCCCGGCGTGCGCAAGTAAATTTTATTTAATTGATTTGTGTTGTTTAAAAATAATATATGGTATACTTGCGCACGTTCCAGAGTGGAAGATACTCTCAGTATTGCCCTTGTGAAAGACCACCATTCAGAATTGAAACGTTGCTTGAAATGGCTTTTAGCCGTGTTTGGTGACCAGATCTGAATAGCCAGGTATTTCCCTACCTTCCTCTCCCCCTTCTCCTTCCCCTTCCCAATACCTTCAGTCTCACAACATTCCCCAATTGGGGATGCCATAGTCTCACTGGCTGCAGACGGTTGGGAGCAGTTGGGACTCTTGTGCGGTATTCATATAAAAAAAGACAAATTTGAGTTACATTGTTAAAATATTCATCTTTATACGTATTTTGTTCTGCGCAGACACTGTACAAATTATGTCCTAACCCATACAAACTAATATTTTTTGTCAATAGAACAATCACTTTGTTTTAATCCACTAATTTATTTTTAAATTAAGACCAACCGGTTTCGCTTATCTCAGGCTTCGTTATGTAAAACTTAACAAAAATACACGGAGTGAGCGTTTATATAGTTGTAATATACAAAAGGAAGGAGACAAAATATAAAACGAAACAATGGAACAGTGAGACAGAGATATGCTTACATATAACAGAATGGGACAAAACACAAAAAGAAAGCGATAGGACGACAAAGGCGGGTTTAAGGAGGAGTGGGAAATTAACGGGAAATTCATCTTATATGGGACTGTGGGACAAATTAATAGTAATATTCTTAATAATCAACGTAATTTTTCTTTCAGTCCCATATTAAATATATTCCAATACCAGTTAATTGTGGTAAATTATTAGCAATGATGCAATAGATTACATAATTACTCTTTTTTTTTTCAAAATATTGGTATTCACTTTGTGGCGTCATTATTAATAAATTAATAAAAAATACTTTGAAAACAATGCTATTTTAAAATATAAATATCAACATGTTTGAAAAGAGAAGATTTCCTCATCAGAACACACATAATACAGTATTGCGCATTCTGTCCTGGTAAGGAAATCTTCGCTTTCGAAACATGTTGATATTTATAAATTAAGAAACTGCTGTTTACAAAGCAGTTTTTTTTAATTTATTACTCTTCTGTGCTTATAAAATATCGAAGTATCAATTAAATATATTCGAACATCGTAATTTTTAATCATTACATCGGCCTATCCGGAGCAGTTATTCAACAGTAATATACAAAATTTCTAGAAGTCCTTTCAAATTAAAAAGCAACAATCGTTACAAATATATATATATGAAAAACGAATGTTTGTTAGTCTGTCTGTCATCGATTTTAACGAAAATTACTTCACCGATTTCACTGAAAATAGCAGTTTGTTCTTAAGAGTGATTGAAATGTTTAGAGGGTAGTTTGAATGAAATCCAATATGTAAAACTGTTGCTATAACGATTTAAAATTAGTATGAAATAAATTAAAGCCGCCATGATGTATTGAGGTTAGCCCATAGATATACCACTCTGGTTATCCACAGATTACATATCCGAAAAACGAAAGTTTGCTCAGGTAGAATATTTTCAAAATGGAAAACACAAGTAAGTAATGAATAAGATCGAGAAATGACGGTTTGGGCACATAGGGCAAATGAATGAATAGAGAAGTGTATGGAGAATATATGACGCGAATGTGAATGGAAGAAGAAGTCAGGGACGCCCGAGGATGATATGGCACCACCAAGTGAATCAAATTATTGGGTCGGGCCATGCCAGAAGGCGGAATAATAAAAGAGAATGTTCGAATTTGAATGAAGCAAGAAGTATATGTCAAGATAGAGTTGTTTGGCGGTCCAACCACTCTGCCTATCCCAGCAGTGAAACGGAGTTTTGGTTAGTTAATTATTTTACGGAGATAGATTTAAAAAAACTACGTAAATAAATTACTCTCTTTGGTTCGAAAAGGTTAATCAAATTAGAGAAGAACGGGGTGGTAAAACGTTAACATATGTATATATTGAAGGGAATATATCTTAATATTGCACAGGATAAATTAGCGTGGCACAAGAGGTCGAGGGTGCTCCTAGCCAATCTTCCTGGCAAAGGAGGTTCTCGAGAGAATCAAGTGTGTACTTGAACATATTGAAGTGTTTAATCCTTCGCTTTACACCTGCTGACTGGTGTTTTACCTGTTCATGCATCTTTTAAATACATTATATTATATGGTGCATTTGTAATAAATGTAACAATAAAGAAGTAATATGAATAACGTTATTTTTTTTTCTCGATTAATCTCGAATAAAATAAATCATAACAATTCATTCTAACAATATTACCTAGAATTCATATTGTGAATTATACGGTGTTTAATACAGGATGCGCCAGTTTATTGAATATTGTCCTGTTGGTATATAAATCCTCTGACAACGAAACAGATTATCGTTTATATAACTCGGAATATAATATAAGGTTTGAGAGCCAGGAAGCTAATCCCCTTGCTCAAGTGACCTTGGGAGCTTCCAACAATGAAGCTACCGGTCGCTAATGCCATCTATATAGATTAGTCAAAACCAAGATATCACAGCATGTATAATCGAAATATTTCTGATTCGTATTTCTTAGAAGCAATTTATAAAAAAAAAAAATCTCAAGTACAAGTAAGTTGTATACCGGGATTTCTAAAGAAAGCAGTACTTATGTAATGCAGACACGTTAAAAACAGAAATCCACTAACCACATTTACAAGTGTTATGTCCACATCAATATCCTAAAATGACATAGGTTTATCTTATAGAATACCGTACCTACACTATTTACCTTCAGTCTACATTGTTTTCAAATACATTATATAGGTAGAACATATCTCTAATATACACCGCATTTCAGGGTGGTACTGCGAAATACCGGATTTTTTTTTTCATAACACTAATATAAAAAAAAAGTCACGATGCATTTCTGGTAAATCAAGGATTTATGTAACCGATTATTTATGATAGATTTATTAACAATATCTTTAATGATTAAAAAGTAATTAATAAAAAAATAATGGTAATTTTTTATTAGCTATTATAATTATTTTTTATCTTATTTTTAAAAGTAATTAATTATAAAATTAATTATTTAATTAATTGTTTTATTAAAGATATTGTAATTAATAAAATAATAAATAATTTTTTAAAGTAATTAATAGAAGAATTAATTATTAATTTATTTTTAAAGAAATTAATAAAATAATTGATTAGCAATCTATCTATTCCTGATGAGGGAAACATCGCTTTTGAAACATGTTGATATGTTTATAATAATAAAGTGGTGAATACAAAGTAATTTTTAATTCATTGATTAAAAAGTAAATTTCAATGAGTTTTATAAGCTTCAAATAGTTATTCCAAAAAAATTGAGTGTTAATCCTAGACTTATAGAAAAAATTCAACAGGTGTCCCATATAAATAAAACACTATCCACAGATTACAAATAATTTCGGGTAGAATCTAAAAGTCACGATAAATAAGGCAGCAGCTCAAAATTAATTGGAAATTAATTAATTGGAGATGATATTGACAGTTCTTAAAATCGATGTATGATATACCGATAAAAATGACTGAACGGATAGGGGTAGCAGTAGCTCAGTGCATTAGAGCGGAGACTCCGGATATACCATGAGGTCCTGAGTTCGAGTCCCAGTTGCTGCCGTTTTTTTTTTCTGTGTCTTTCGGTTTAATGTTTAATTTTTATAGTTGTTAGTATTACTTTCAATTATTATTTTTTGTATTTCTTGGTCATTGTAATATTGGAATGTAATGAATTTGACGCACAGTATATAGGTATAACTACTAGAAATTTTAACATTATAATCAGGGAACATTAACTCTTTTCAGAAAATAAATACTATTCCGAGTTAGCTAATCATTTATTAGAGACAGGCCGTAGTTTCAATAAATAAATAAAAACTATATTAATACATATTTGAGAAAGTGCACATTAGAAACATTAAAAATAAACAAAAAAAATCAATAATTAATAACATTATTAAATTTCATTTACATAAAAAAAAAAATATTTTTTTTTTTAAATTTAGTTAACAAAATAATAGCACCCCGTAAATTACCTTTGTTAACCATATTTCATTATTATTTTGACTCCCCCCCCCCTACATGTCGCCACTTCCGCTCCCACTACCCTCACATAATAATGTCTAATTTTATGGTTGTTTTTGTTTAATTTAATTTAGTTTTAAAAACGCTATTGAATGACACGGATGTATTGAAACCTGTAGCAAATAAATAAAATTAAGTAACAAATATGCATTGCCGATAAAAATTCACAAAACCATAGATTATTTGTTAATTTCGGAATAATGATAATATTATTAAGCAATATGATTCATATAATGTATTTAAAGAGATAAATATTAATTATAATACTTTCAATTTTTACGTAGGCCATCATTTATCAAAATCAAATCATAAATATCAGTTTTTCTGACCGTCCTACGTATATTTTACAAAATAATAAAAAATATGAAAATATTTTTTAAAGCGAAGAAGCATAATTTCAATCCTTTCCCGGTAGTTTTTTTTAGAAATTTAACAACATTTTGTAATCCGTATTTAAAAAAAACATTAAACATAATATTTTTTAACGTACTTACTACACCCTATTCTCCTTTTTATTTCCTCTCGGCATTTTAATACATCGTCTCATATATTTTCTTCTGTTATTCTGACTTCCGACATGGCCCGATTGAAATATTTGATTCACTTGATCGTGCCATGTCTTCCTAGAGCATCATAGACTTCTTCTTCCATTCGTCTTCTTCAATTTAAATGCCCAAACCATCTAAGCGTCCCTTTCTTAAACTTACGCTTACATCATTCTTGGCGAATCTCAACAATTTTCACACGATCACACATATTTTTTCCACACATTTGCCACAGAGATCTCATTTCTACGGCATTCAGTCTACTTCCATGCCTCATTGCAATACATTAATGAATGACTTGAAAAATTTAATGTTTTTTTTTTATGTCGTGAATAACCTCCTAAAGTTTCGTAGTTCCACCCTGAAATAGAGTGAATATATTGGTGAACTATTATTTTATCATTCGCTACGTTTGGCTTTATTTGTATAATAGATATTTGCTGATTCAATCAACTGCTCTAACACATCTGTTCCTAGAACAGGGACTTAGCAAATTTAAGCACTTGGCTCGAATTAGCGATATCTCTATTATTTTCTGCGCTCCGGATACTGGAAATGTATTTTCCTTGGGAGGAATATTATTTTCGCAAGGCGTAATAGGGCGAAAAATTATTTTCTTAACGCCTAATAACGGGAAAAAGGACAAATTATTTTCTGAGAGAGGAAAAGGTATATTAGGAAGTATTGTTGTAGCGAAATAAAATACACTCGGGAGGTATTTCGTAAAAGAACTGCGAAGTTCAGGGAATAGAAGAAACGTTCGTTAGTACTTTATTATTGTGCGGTTTTTTCTAAGAAAACATTATTTCTGATAAAGCATCGACTTAGATTACAATAGATACGTCATTAGCGATAACATATATGTATGTTCTACGTACCCCGTTATTTTGGATATTAATAAGACCAATTATGAACATCATAATTAAAAGAAGAAGACGACGATCGGCTAACTGCACAGATCTCTAGGAGTTTTCGTTCAGTATCGTATCGAACAGCATCACAGCACAGGCTGTTCCATAGCACAACAACCATTTCGAACCGAACTATAACCAGAATACAGTATTCCGGTTATAGTTCGGTTGCTTATGTTCAATTCGTTATTTACATAACGTGGCACTCATCTTAATTTAGAAACGTTATTTCATTTTTCAGTCACATTAGATATTTTATAACCACCTCGATTATATTGTTCAGTTCTTATTTTGATAACTAACCATTTAACATTTCATCGTGGGGATTGGTACACCCCTGAAGATGTTTTAGTTTGATAAGAGTTAATGAAACTTTCGTTACCCAATCATGATTTATACAATAAAGCATCGTTTTTCTGAATCATTATTTTGTTTTAATCAAAAGCTAGTAAAAGGCACTGTTATTATACTACTGTCCATAGAAAACTTTATAGAGTAGATACTTTGTATCGATCTGGATTCCAACTCGAAATTCCCGCTTCCCAATTGGGCTAATGAAACAAGGCTGTAGACTGCTACTGCATAGCTACTTCCCAATTGGGCTAATGAAACAAGGCTGTAGACTGCTACTGCATAGCTACTTCCCAATTGGGCTAATGAAACAAGGCTGTAGACTGCTACTGCATAGCTACTTCCCAATTGGGCTAATGAAACAAGGCTGTAGACTGATACTGCATAGTTACTTCATCATGTTTCCAGGGTGATAGAACTTAATAAACTAAATATGCGCCTGGCCGTTTTCTTTTTTTTACAGTAACTCCAAACGGGAGGCTAAACAAGGGAGGAGAAATAATTTCCCTTAAGACGTATATCATCTTTGGAGATGCTGTGTGGAGTGTCTTTTAGAGGATTGGAGTGAACCTGAGTCTTGAAGAATTGTTGTAGGAGGGGAGAAACACAGAGGCTGGCAAATCAATCCACAGCCATGTTTTTGTACACAAAAACGAGTCGTAGAAGCGACCCGTTCTCATGTGACAAATGTTAACCGTGTTCATGTGTTCCCTTCGTGTACTGCGCAATTTTGCTGAAGTTATTCGGGAATCCAGAATGGTAATCGATAATTATTGCCGGCTGACTGCGTCTCTTACCAAAATTGGTTCCTGCGCAACGGCCATCAGGGGCATTCTCTTGTTTACCAAGCTCTAAATTCTCCGAAGGTGCCTTTTTTATGTGAATATTCTAGTGAGACTATGGCATCCCTAATTGGGCAATATTTTAAAACTGAGGATATTAAGTAGGGGATGTAGATGTGAAAAAGGAAAGTTGGAAAGTACCTAGTTTTTCGGATTTGGTCACCAAACACGAATAAAGCCATTGAAGCAACATTTCGATCGTGAATGGTGGTAATAAACCACATTTCAGCATCAAAATGTTTCCAGATATTGCTTTAGCCATAATCAGTGACCAAATCTGAATAGTCAAGTACTTCCCACCTTCCTTTTTATCATCTCATTTCCCTCACCACTACCTTCATCTTTCGAACATAATGCTAATTGCGGTCCAAATGGCTCCGGGGGTTTTTCACGTTAGGCTAAGAGTTACGAACATATCACGGAGGGTGGACCACCACAAAACTCTGCTTTCTTCATTCACATTCATACATCGTCGCATGCTAATCTGTAATTCGAACTCTTGGCATGAACCGACTCAAGTACAATCTAATCTTCTTGATTGTGCCATGGCTTCCTATGGCTTCCTTAATTTCTAGACTTCAATTTCACATCATATGTTATTCTCAATATATTCCTATCCCTCCGTATTGTACATCCGCTCTAGACGATCAAACTAAAAAGTCTATAATAAATGAAAAGAAAAAAGCTTTTTTTCCTACAAAAGCAAAAGCGGTAGCCATTGTCGGTAAAACTTTGTTATAAGCGACTCTCAGAAGTAAAATAAGTCACTTACGTTTATAGAGATTCCCATTCCAGATAGTAGCGAAGTAACGAAATTGTTTCGTTTACTTGAATAAGAGGACCGTTACCTGAAATAAAAGAAAAAAAATTAATGAAACTTATAGTACTCGGTACACACTATGATACGAAAAATAAGGGATACAAGAATTGCTAAATCTTTATTTATTGCTCTTCTACCAACCAACCGTTGTTTATTTATTTATTATTATTATTAAATATTATTATTAACACTCTGATGGGCTTATATATATTTTACATGACTTTATGAAGAGAAAAAAAGGAAGTTTTAAGTTCACAAAAAAAGAACACGATACATAATAGGTATATAATTATAATGGATTTATGATATATATGTACGTATAATAATGTATAAGTGCATGACACAGAGGAGTTATGAAGTAAAATGTTTACAATTTGGAGATAATACTAAAAAAATAAAAATAGCACTTGCCTGATCTACATAATATACGAATGCATAATATAATATAATATGAGTGCATGACTTGTGAAAAAAAGCAACGCCTTTTTATATTTCGGGTGACGTAAAGATGTATGAAGTTGCATAATGCATAATATAGTGCACGATACGTACAAATAAAAAGGGGGAACAAGTTTTTGAATTGTAGATGAGTAAAAAGATTATTTAAAAAAAAAATAGACAATAACTCTTATGCGATGCTCTTATAATCGTTGAAAAATAAAAATATTATTCAGGTGTGTTTTGAACATGGGTAAACTTATATTAAATAATTAAATAGCAGAGTAAGATTAAGAAAGGGGCGCTTAGATGGTTTGGGCATGTGGAGCGAATGAACGAAGAAAGGAGTGTAAGAAGAATGTATGACGCGAATGTGAATGGAAGAAGAAGCCGGGGACGTCCGAGGAAGACATGGCACGATCAAGTGAATCAAATACTTGAGTCGGGCCATGTCAGAAGTCGGAATAATAGAAGAGAATGTATGAGACGATGTATGAATGTGAATGAAGCAAGAAGTATATGCCAAGATCGAGTTGTTTGGCGGTCCGTCCTCTCTGCCTACCCCTGCGGAGAAATGGCGTGATGGTTAGTTAGTTAGTTTAATAGCAGAGGTGAATTTGTTTTCAAGTGTATTATGTAGGCGAGATATGGGTGCATGTATTTTTAGTTAGGTCCAGAATTATTGTTGCAGAATAATGTATTTTGCCGAGTTTGTCGATGAGGTACTTTGAAGTTGATTAGTTGCAAGAGTTCGCAGCTGCCTAATACGGAATAAATAATTTTCAATAAAATAGCTGTCAGTTTTTTTTCTTCTGTTTTCAAGGGAACGTATTTTGAGTGTATTTACTAAGAATGTATAGTTTGTGTTGAATTGGTATGTGTAGTTTGTAGATAATAAAACTTTAAAATTTGCGCTACACGCTTTGTACTAATGGTTGATCATTATTATTATTTTCTAGATGTTTTCATCATTATTCGTTCATGAAAAAAAAAAACCAAACATAGAGTTATTAAAGGCGGGCGAAGCCAGGATATTTTGACGACCTTCCGAACAGAGCGGTTTAGATCCTTGGCTTCGAATCTTTAGTTCACAGGATCGAGACTCGGGGCGTGCCGAAATGTATTATATGTTTTAATATCTATTGCGAATATAATTAAAATAAAATTAAAAAGTACATTTGTGGCACGTTCCAGAGTAGGAGGTAGGTACCTACTCTCAGTATCGCCCCAGTGAAAGTCCACCATTCTGATTCACGTTGTTTTAAATATATTTAGTTGTCTTTAGTGACCAGGTCTGAATAGCTGGGCACTTCTCAAACTTTCTCTTCCCCATTTTTTACCCTTCCCCACTTTTTTCAGCCTCATGACATACATTGGTTTCAGACAGTTGAGACTCTTGTGTAATGTTTAAAAAAATATAAATAATAAAAAACATAGAGAAAAAATTAAAATGATGTAAACAAATATCAGAACGCACAGGTATCTCAAAAAATTACTTGTGATTCCTGACGATCTACCAAGATCCGACGTAAAACTATCTCCGCTTAGAATCTGTCATAAAACAATGACAATCAAAAACTCAATCATTTCCCGCTACTTCTTTTTACCCTCGGAGCGACCGCAAAGATAGAATTTACATATTCCGCCGTTAAAAAATAAGACGGACGTAAAACAAAAAGCTATTCTCCACGACAGAATCTCTTCGTGTTTTACACGGATGCAAAAAAGAGTAAATCTGAGCCCGAGAAGGGGTTTTATACACGTTTTATCTTTTATTTTACGCCGTGTCATGATGACAAAACATATCCCCGAAGACTTCTTACAAGCGACACTCGGCGCGGGTTGTTTTCTTCTCTCGACACTTCTATCCGCCACAACTCCCCAGGGAGAAATTAAGCGGCTTTCAGCGGACGGGCGCAATAATGGGGACTTGCATTCGACACTTGTGGACGGCAATTATTTCGAATTTGCATATTAAAGATGGCGGCTAGCTTTGATTGGATTTTCTTATAGGATTACATCTTTGACTGAATGACAAGCGGCATGGTTATTGAAACTGTAAGCAAGGGAATTTTAAACATGCTTACGTTCCAAACAAACACCTAGATATATCAACTGGCTTATTACTACTGAACAGATAATCTTTAGAAGTGTATTCTGCACTGTTTTAAAAGCTGATGCCGCTAAAAGAGTCAATAATATTTACTTAAGAAAAGATTTTTAAATTCCCAGAGTGGTATATACATAAAGTATTGCCCTTGTAAAAGAGCCCCAATTCGAACCGAAAAGTTGCTTAAAATAGCAATAGTCGTGTTTAGTGACCAGATCTGAATAACAAGGTAAATTCCAATCCCCATCTCATTCCTCAAATTCTGAATATACTAATTGGGGATGCCAGAGTTAGAGTGGTTTGAGAGAGTTGGGAGCAGATGAGACTCTTGTGGAGTAATCGAACTGAAAAAAAAATCATTTCGCCCGAAGTGAGGTAAAAATTACCTCACTTTAGGCACGCCTAAAACACCCCAAAGTACTTCTATCGCAATATCTTGAGTGCTTGCTATGTACATACCTATTTTTATGTGTTTAATGCCCGTTATACTATGTGTGCCCCCCTTACTTATAATCGCGGTGTCAAGATTAAGCGGGGTGTGAGGTCGAAATAGTAAAAAACTTGTTTTTTTTTATCATGGCGTTGGTATGGTTAAAATGGCCTTAAGCCGGGCTGATTTAACTATACCAATGGTAATTACAAACGATGACGATACGTATTTCTTCAAGGAAACTCTCGGGTGACCAGATAAAGGCCGCGGGTATCTGTGTTCGCTTGCTACCAGGCCGATCGCAGTGCTCATTCCCGGGCCATCTTTGATTTATTTTCTTTATGACTATATTATATTCTATAAATTAAAAATAAGTGAATGCAATTTCTTGACTTCAAAAGCCAAGTTGAATATAACTACTTTATCTGGTCCTTCCATTTTAAAATACATTCAGATGCAATCGGAAAAATTCAACAGAAATTCCTAAGACACATTAATTATAAACTCGGTATTCTCATTGAATGCATTAACTATGATGAAAGATCTAAATTTAAGAAATATCTCAGATCGATAAATTATTTCCGACGTGATATTTGTTTTCAAAATTGTAAATGGTAGAATAGACAGCCCTGATTTAATTCGCCTCATTCAATTTCATATACCTACGAGAGCAACTCGTTCCAAAATCCGGTTTAAATATAACAATACCAGGACTGATAATTACAAAACATTCGCTTGTACCTAGATTACATGAAATTAGTAATAGATACGCAGATGTAGCGGATATATTTAACTGCACTGAAGGTAAGAACAAGAAAGCTATATTATCATATCTTTTCAATCAAAATTAATATAATTTAAGTTTACTATATGTTTTTTATGTGCACACATCTTTTACTTTTATATCCTTCATGAACTTTAATTCTTTATATATTATCTGATGTCATTGTACGACCTAACGCCATATTTATTATTTACCCTTTTAAATTATTTGTGCTATATTCTTACTATGCTTGTAGTCTGTGACGTGTAAATATTTTTTATTGTATATTTATATCGTTGGGTGATTAATGATCTAACTTTTAAAGGAACTTTTGTTTTTAGTATTTCTGACGTATTATATTATTAATTGTTTTTGTGTTTAATTCGTAGAACTCCATTTATTTTTTAATTTAATGTAAATCAAATTTAATAATGTTTTTATTAAGTTCTGCAAGTATTTTTGGTTTTTGTTATTGTGACAGCTGTTTCGGCGTTAAAGAGCATTTGTTGAAAATGTCCTTAAACGAAAAATTTGTTGGCAACTGTTTGAAAATGGCATTGAACGCAGAAACAGCTGTCACAATAATAAAAACTAAAAATACTTGCAGAACTTAATAATAACATTATTAAATTTGATTAACATTAAATTAAAAAAATATATAGATCTGATGTCACTAGGTAGGAAATTGAATAGTTAAATAGCTTTGCATTCAAAACTTCTTTACCCATAGGAGGATTTACAAAGTAGAATATTAAAAGATTTTACATGTGATTGTCTTAGGGCTCTAGCGCTTGTTCTTTCTTAAAACATATAGATATTATAAAATTTATGCAGCAGGATATTTTTTTAATATGTTTTTTTCAAGATGGGAACATTTAGTTACTAAAAAAAAAAGATGACTAGAAGAAGAAAATACGTATTTATATTTTTCCCATGTGTTACTAAAAACCTTGCAACAACACTCGAGGGTCTACAGTAATTTTATAATTAAATATATCTTCGATTATACGAAGCATTAGAGTCCTGACGTGTATGGCGATAGGAGGTAAAACAATCTGTTTCTAGAACGCCGTGGGAAAGGGTAAACTCGACTGTATATCAATTTTGAAGGTGCACGTAAGAATCTAATAAGTAAGACGGTATATAGACATAGAATTAAGTCATTATTGTGTGGTCCCGTACACGTTAAATGATAACGTTTTTTGTTGTATATTACGCGTAGAAGCTAGATTAGACAAATTCATCGTTGTATAGTTTTCTTCGGAGGCTATGTATGCCATAAACGCTTTTACGGGTAGTAACGCCTATGTAACATCCATGAAATGATAACACGAGACATGAATTTATTTTCATACGCGTAACTTAATGACTACCAGTCAAATTACGTGACGACGTAAAACAAGGCGAAATGATATGTTTACGATACAGTATACAGTCAGTTACTTACAATTTTACTGTTTTTTTTTTCAATTTCTGTACAAAACTTATCACCGAACTAGCAATACAATAGGTATCCATATTATTTTTTTTTACTTTTTGTGGAAGCAAAGTTAATGATTACTTAAACAAAATAAACATTAGAAAACATACAGAGAAAGACATTTTTACTGCGATTAAAATGCGTATTCGGAATACTCTACAATGCCATCTTCGGGGATTCTATGTGGGGGTTTTAATTGATGAAACAACCGTTCAGAATCAAAACGTCGCTTGAAATGACTTTAGCCTTGATCGGATCTGAATTTCCAGGTACTTCCTAACTTTACCCTTCCTTATCTCCTTCCCTACCCCACTTCTTTAGCCTCACAATATACTCTAATTCAGGTTGCCATAGATCTTCTGGCTCCGGACTATAGGGAGAAGTTGTAATTCTTGTAGGAAATCAGAAGAAAAATTATTTGAACCTTAGTCTTAAAGACACATTGAATGTTGGGGGAGTAAATACAATGGTCGTCAAATCATTCAGAGAGCCAAGCTGTTATACATAATGACAAGTCGTAGAGATAATCAATTTTCATGTGGCAAATGCTAAATGTTGAGTGCGCGTACCACATGTTTTCGGTTGTGTATCGATGGCAAAGCGATCAATGACTTAGTTCCACGGAGCATCTTATTACTTTTTTACATCTTTTATCATTTTTTGCATCTTAAGTCTGCAATCCGTTTTTTAAGGAAGAATCTATCAAATATCGAGCAGAGACAGCATTCTCATCTGATGTCTGTGCTCCAAAGACTGCAATCTATTTGCTAAGGTAGAGGAATCTACCAAATATCGAACAAGGAAGCCATTCGACGTCTGTGCTCTGAAGACTTAATTTAATTTTTTTTTTAATTAAGGGCCATACAAAAAACAGAAACGGCAAATTAAATCAAATCAAAACCTTACTCAAAGAAGAGGAGTTATCCAGCATCTTGAAAAGATATCCGTAGGAGCTTAAAAATAATCATCTTTTAAATAGAACCTAGTCCGCCTCAGTACAGGAACCCCTAGTGAGGAGGACTAAGAAAAATATGTATTATGTTTTTGTGTTTAATTCGTAGAACTTCATTTATTATTTTTTAAATTTAATGTAAATCAAATTTATTAATGTTATTATTAAGTTCGGCAAGTATTTTAGTTTTTATTATTATAAAAGCTATTTCTGTGACTGAACGAGTCATAGAAGCGACCCGTTCTCATGTGACAAATATCAACCGCGTGCAAATGTTGGGGACATGCATTTGGCGTGTTTCCAAATATTGCAATCCGTTTGTTATGATAAGTGAATCTATCAAACGGAACGCCCGTTTCTACACAGAGTCAAGGGTTTTTTTCATATATTTTGGGGCTCCCGAACAGAGGTGGCTGCCAAATTCTACAGTGGGGTGCAGTTGCGATTTGTACAGGGTCACCAGCTGTGTACTATTTTTTTATAGTTTATATTTGTTTCTATTGTTTTAGTTGTGGTAAAGATGCGTGTTAAATAAAAAGCATTTACTAAAAGATGTTAATGAATTTATTAAAAGTAATTATATACAGAGCTTAATTTATAGTTTGAAATGTGGTACAATTTACTGGGACAGTGACTTTGAATAAATTCCTACAGCCAAATACTGTCAAATGTTAGCTACGCTCTCGGTGTTGCCAACGTTAGGTTCATAATTATTTATTGCAACGGTGCCTGGCCATAGCTGAAAAAATGCATTATTTTTAACCATTTGATTAGCTTATTTAGGGCCTTGAAACCAAACGGTCTTACATAAATTGGCGATTGGTTTACATAAAAAAAAGTTCATAAAAACAAGAGACATCCCTCGGCAGTTTCCCTTCATCTAATCTATTAAAAACACCGTGGTATATGTTTGTGTATATTTTGCGAGTATTGGTGTTGAAGAAGTGGGGGCTGTTTGGGTAGAGGTGGTGGAAGGGGTCGGAAAGGGGGTGGAGACACGATGAGCCGCGTCTTGAATATTAAAGTCCGTAATCAGCGCTTAATGCACGCCCGGTACCTAATGTATTTAATAGGACGGGTGCTCTGGAAAGCTTTGAGAATCTTTGTAAAATGGTTCTCAATGTGTTTTATATTCTAATTAAATAATATTGTAATTAACAATTTTTAAATGTTATGTATTTAAATTAATTTTTTTGTAAGTGAGATACCATAAAGTTATTAATTATTTTTGTGATTAATTCGCAGATTCCCATTTGATTTTTTTTAAAATTTAATGTATCATATAAATAAGTCATCACGGTGTGGATTAACCGCAGTATGAAAATGGCCTTGAACGCCGAAACAGCTGTCAAAAAAATTAAACCTAAAAATATTTGCAGAACTTAATAATAACATTATTAAATTTGATTTACGTTAAATTTAAAAAAAAAAAACTAAAACGTTAGTTTACCCAGGACTCTTTCGTAGATGTTAGCTATTTAGTTTTGTGAGAATCAATGTACATATATGTATATCGTCATACATAATAAAATCTTTATGATTTACATAACGCCGTTTTGTAAAAAATCAATGGCGCTGTACAAAATTAATTGCTAGGGTTTATTTTATTATGTACAAACACATACAGAAACATAGTACTAATCTGCAGGTAACTCCATTATAAAGTTTTAGTTTGGAAAGATATGATTTTGCACGCACCGTACAATGCACATCGCACGATATTGCATTTACTATTCTATTCTTATTTGTTATTGATATTATATTTATTAGAAGGTTAGTGGCTAAAGAAGAGTTGGTATTCTTTTTAAATATTATTGTCTCTTTTTAGAATTTAGGACTGATGAACAGATATAAAAAAAAAATTGCAAAAAATCTCTTCTTCGGGCTTAACAGAATTTTATGATGATATTTGAATTTACAAATGTTTATAGTTATTAACAATATCGCGGACTATCAAAAGTTTCAAATTTTGTTATAAATTATTACAGGGTAGGTACTAATTAGTATGTTCATCGAGTATGCAACTATAACTCGATATCTACATTAACTACTGGTATACATTTTTGGGTAATGTTGTGAGGCTTCAAAATGTGGGGGGTGGAAAGAAGAACGTTGGGTATAACGTGGATATTCATTTCTAGTATTAAAACATTAGTAAATCCATTTCAAGTAATGTTTCTTTTCCAACTTAAGATCTCACATCACCGGTATAAAAAAAATCACACAGAATCGTGATGAAAATGCATTTTTATCACATTTTTAATACATGCGAAGTTTTATTCACCAATACCGGGTTTTGAACCCACGTCTTCGGGGTCCAGAGCTAAGGAGCATTCCACTTTAGCAAAATTCAATAAGCAGCTGCGATTCAACCAACGTATCTTTCTTTTCACTACCTCTTTTCCAAAATGTTGAATCTGCTTAGTTTAAAAAAATTTTTCAATAGATTTTGCTTGGAATGTGTTTAGTAATATTAAGTGACTAGATGTAAACAGTCATAATACTTTCCTCTTCCTAGCTCCTTCCCATCACCACTCCCTTCAGCCCTTTAATACATCCCAAAAATGGGGATACAATTTTCGCTCTGTCTCTAGTTACTACTTGTGTGCGGTATTGTATGAAATAAGGCACTCAAAAAGCTTCGAAAAATAGGATGTATCACTGTCTTTTTTTCACTAGCTACAAAAATTAAGAAAAAAATCACGATAACGACGGCATTTTTATTTTATTTTTATGTTCACGAATACATTTTCTATAACGATTTGAAATGTGCCATTTTTGACATAACGCCAAATCCACATGGTCGTTTACATCTGTGAATATGGCGTTGTTGACGTCACGCCAACCAACGTCGGTGACAGCCGTCTTACCAGCCAGTAGCGTTATGTACATCATAATGATGTTTTAGCCAATTCGAATCGTTTTGGAATGCGCGGTTTTAGATCGTTTTTAAAATCAATAATTATGAATGAAATTTTTAAAATTACACATTTTTAGTACGATTATAAGACGGAAATAATAAATTTTAATCTTCCACACTTTTTGAACGGTATCCGTAGTTTGATAAAATGTCCTGTTCAATAAAAACATAACCCAAAATCGTTGTAGGTACTCTACTACTCGATTCAGATACAATTGAAACCAGAAAAAATTTTCCATTTCCATAAAAAAAAAAATTCTCTCCTGAAATCCTGAAATTTGTTCCTCCTAAAACGGAATATGGTTGATAAGTTTAAGAAGCACAACATCGAGGCATTATGACATAACATCGCACTAAAACACGCTCAAGCGATAAAAGGGTCCAAGCGCGCCCTGCATCTTAAATCAGCTAGATTCCATGCGAAAATTATCATCTCATGGCGAATCAGGCTTTGATTTAACTTTTTTAGTTTTACAAGAGACGTTGGGATATATAATTGTTTTACAGGTGAAGTAGTTTGGTAATTAATTTTGCAGCCTTTTTAAGCGAAGACAAATATTCCCAAGTTTCGATTGACCTAACAATATTTTATTTCCTCCTACATCGTTATCATTATCAACTGTAACAATAATTTCAAGACTGAATTTATTTTTTGTTTTTCTATTAATTTCTATTTTATTTTGACATTTTCAGAAGTAAGGTAAGGTATAAATACAAAAAAATGTATGTAAAATATGGATATTTTTTATAGTCCTCCTCACTAGGAGATTCTATACTAAGGCGACCTAGATTTTGAATAAGGGGGTTTCAGCGACTTCTATATTTGAACTACAAGGTTTGGGTGGTGTATTTTCAATAACTTCTATGGTGTTATTTTAAGAATACTATACAGTTCTTCTTTTGTCAATTCCTTAAGTCGAGTTTTGCTAAACTTGAAGCAATTATTGATTGAATTAATTTGTTTGATACTAGGTTGGAGTTTGTTGTACAACTTTACAGCTAAAAAATCAAAGCTTCTTTGTTCAAAGGTAGTATAACACTTTCATTCTATTTTTGCTTTACTTTGGTATTATGATAATGAGGGGTGTTTTGTACTTGTACCTAGACTTCACGCAGAACGTAATAATTTTTCAGTCATAGTAGGTATATTCAATTGCACGAAATACAAATACAAAAAAATTATTGTTGCATACATCCTGAATAATAATTATTTAGTGTTTAGAGTATAAGTATTAGTGAATGTGAGGTCTGTTTTGTATATTTGCCTCTGTTGCAAATGATTTGGAATTGTACTTACACGAAGTTATTGCTGAATTTTGTGAGACAAATGAAATGTGTGGTATTTATGTTATGAATTATTTTGGTTGTATTTCGTGAAGGCTATCTATTCTATCTATGTACCTAATGTGATGTGTTTTGCACCTGTGTCACTAACGTGATTTGAATTTAATAACAACATATGTAAAAGCCCAAATAGAGCTTTTAGAGTGGGAAAATATTGTATGTGCACTGATTATTTATTTATGCCGGATTTTTACAAATCCAGTGTCAAAAACTCAGTTATTATACATAAAACATAAAATTACCAAAACTTATTTAACGCTGCAAGAGACACAGGAGATACAAAGAGAGACACAATTGATACATAATATTATTGGCTCAATCATTGTTTCATATTTTTAAGAATTTTTTTCAGAAACTGTAAATTATGGACGAAAATGTCTACCTTAGCGCAGTCTATATTATTAAAAAGTTTACACACTTGAGACAGAGGGCTAAACTAGGCAATATTATATCTGAATGGAATATGCTATGGCATCTTAAACAATAGGAATTAGACACATTTATTTAAATACTACCATAACGTTGTATCCAGATGACCGTGAATTATTTGACATAAACATAATATTAATTTAATCAATTGCTTTCTAATTTTGAATGAATTTGAAGTATTCAAGACGTACGTCGTATGATCGAAGATGGTCATTTGGATCACATTTAAAGGAAAACATTATTAGCATACATTTTACAGATGTAACAGTACTTCCATACTGGTAATAATGATGGTGAACGTAGACCTAGCCGAGAATAATACTTTAGATGCATGGATGGGGAAACCAAAGCTTTGGACCGCTCGACTAACTAAACAACAAACCAACAAAGTGGCTAAGAACATAGCTATTGTGGTAGTTTTTTTTATTTTATTAGGGTCTTAATTACGTAAGGAAAGCTTCAAATTTTTAAGTATGGAAGAATTATAATATATAAACATGCTAATATGAATACAACGGCTTACAATTAGACAAATTTGGAATTTTAGAAATCAAAAAAAATGTATAATTGTCAATTAAATATAATTAATATTTTTTTTTTGAAATAGCTGTCTCTTGAATTAATTTTGATATTAATATTAATAAAAATATATATTTTTTAATTTCTAATATAAACTTGTAATTTAACATATGTTGTATTTTTATTAATATTTTTGATTAATTACGTACCTGCTATAATCAATTTTTGTTTATGTTTATAATTTGTCTACTCTTACATTATGGTGTTTAGTATTATATTTCAGTATTCTGTATATTCCTGATGAGGAAATCATCGCTTTCGAAACATGTTGATATGTGTAAATTAATAAAGCGGTGATTACAAAGTAATTTTTAATTCACTTATTAAAAACAGGCTATTGAAATGTTTGAAGTTTTAAGCTAAACAGCTATTTCGCTTTATAAGATATTGCAAACAATGCTAGAAATCATTTCCAGAACCAGTCGATGACGCCTGTGGAAATTGGGACAGTAAAACAGTACCTAGGAGAACAAAAAAATCTTACTTTAAAAACAAAATCAAAAAAATTACGACGCCTTAATAGCCAGGAACTTCCTAACCTTCTTCTTTCCTATCTCGTTGCTTCCCTAATCTCTTCAGCCTCACACCATACCAAAATTAGGAATTTTATAATCCCTCTGTTTCCGGAAAATTCCAAGGGAAAACAGAAAATAACTCTAATACGACAACGCCGGCATGCCAAGTTATATTACAATATAGACTCATTAACGACTAAATTAATAATTCTGCCATCGTCGCCAATATTCATCCATGTTCCGACGAGGAACACAACACAAAATATAACATTTTTCTGCAACACTTACACATCCAACTATCAGTCACACTAACTAACTAATAGAATGCATCTGAGCAGCAAAATTGGAAGTATTTTTGATATATTTGTAAAATAAAGCGTAATCTATACAGGCACTTATATAATTAATTAGAGTATATGATTTTTATCATACTATTATTTTAGTTTTATATTTTATGTTACGTTTTAAAAATAATGTTTAACATAAACTCAAAGTTTAAAAACTCTATATACTTACGAGTATAATGTTCGATAGCTCATTGTATTATCTTCTAAAAATTCATGTAACAGCGCCAATGGGCGTATAATCAATTTTTTTAATGTCACCAAGTTTCTCACCATGTAGTTTGTCTAATGCTGCCAATAATGCTAATTGAAATACCGTGAATTGTGAAGTGTACATCTCAGTATATATACCTTGGTTTTCATTGAAGAGCACTCCGCATCTATGAGAGGTTGTTGTAGAAATGCGGTTGGGGTGAAATCCACCCCCGAAACTTCCGTTGGCCAAATGGAGGCTTCTACCTTCGCCAATTTGGTCAGAGGTTCACTCACAATCATCCCCTAATGTAGGCTCTGATGCTGGCTCTAAACATCCCTGTTCTCACTGAACAGATGTTATTAATAGAAATGTCATGGTTTTTTAATGTGAATGCCGAATAGAAGTTAAGACTTGAGATGTTTTAGAAATATGTATGGCTTTATTTTTAATTTTATTATATTTACGAATCAAACAGTTATGCAATATACTAATTACATTGTTAAATGAACGTATGAATATCGTATTGCAAAAAAAAGTGTATACAAAGCCAGGGCACAATTCTCCCTCTTCCTGTGTCAACTGTGGTTGGAAGTGCTTAGGAGGCTGCATATTGCTACTGAAGGGCTTTTATTTATTTTTATTTCAAAGAATTGTAAACTGTCTTTTATGTGTTTTCGGTACTTGCTGATAGCAATCTTATATTTAAACCCGCTCACTAAGGTAATGGAGGGTATAAGGTGGAACTTGAGGGGAGACGGGGAGGGGGGGGGGGGGTACCTCGACCTGGGGGTGGATACATCGACCAGCTGCTACCAGACAAGTCTTCTACAACCAGCAACCATTAACGTCACTACCCGCTACCTCAGCGACCGACCATACTGGCTGGTGTCATAAGTCTAGTACGCTCGGAGTGACATCTCCATTGGGAAACTACCAAACGGTGTTTCTCAAAGCGATTCGCAAATCACAATAGTTGAACGTCGCTGTGTGCCGGTGCCTAAATATTTACACTATTTTTCTTATGCGGGTCCTCACGTCCCGTACATATAATATGATGCATGAACCTCAGATAAATTTCATTCATCCGCATATATATAAACCTACGTTTTTTCTGGATTTGTTTAAGCATATTTACATTTATTTATTTATTAATTATTAACTCCTTGATAGGTTTTTATACATTTGAAACATTTAACATTTTTTGTGCACAATACAGAAAGAAAAAAAATGGATATGTAACACAAAACGAACATGATACATAATAAGACTAGAGTTAAAATGATTTTTTTTTAAATTAAAAAAGTTTGTAGCCTTTTTCCACTTAATTGTTTTTGACTAGACCGCTTTCGCCCTATCACAGGCATCGTCAGACAATTAAAACAAATCTATGGTATATAAATATATTACCGATGTCAGGAGTGAGTCACCTGCTTTCAAGTATTGTTTTCATTTAAGTCTTGAAATTTGTTTTATTGCTGACAGAACAGTTTACTATTATGTTTTTAAAAACTACTTCGAGTTGGTTTATTACCCTCTGGAAGACGGATTACGTTTTGTTTGTTTAATGAATTTATGAGTTTTAAAAAAGTTATACAATGTCATTCGTGTCAGCTTTTATTTGAACGTACGGTTATATCTGGTTTTGTTTTTTCCATATGATTTCCGTCTTGTTTGCTAAAATGATTTTTTTTGTCCTGTATGAACTACGGTAATCGGTACATTTCAATTGATCTTTAAAATATTTTATTATTTTATAATAGGGAAACATCCTTCTTAAAGTTCACCTCGAATGTCTTGCGCATAATTCTCAGTTTCATTTTACCCTGGCATTTTATTATGTGTTTCCTATTTACATTCATATGTTAGATGCTATTAATGCACACAAGTCAGGTAACACTGTACAGACTAGAGTTATTTAATTTGGTGTAATGTAATTAGATGCGTCTTCTGTGTATTTTTTAGTTTGATTTTTAAGGTTGTTTCATTGACTTCTTTCAGGCAGACTTTTATTCTTGACTTGAACTCACAAAACGTTTGTATTTTGTTTTATATTGGGGGAATGAAGTTGTGAAGTTTTGTCGAAGAATATATGTAGTTTCTTTCTACGAAAATGGTTTTATAACAAGGAATTTTATTTTTAAATCTAGTGTCATGAATTAGTGAGGGGTTCCGTTTTTCCGAGCGTTCATTTGTATTAGTATTCTCGTTGAGTGTTTTCGTTAAATAAATGATACCGTGTTTTCTTGTAATACGAATATTTAATTATCACGTGGATAATATACAAAAAATAACAAAAAAACAACATTTGGACAAAAAAAACTTCTTATATTACGGTACTAAACAAATACAACGTAACTCCAATATCCTTTAAAAATCATAACAAACAAATAAATTTAAAAATAAAAAATTACACTGAATACGTTACATAGGGAGATCTGAAATAGAAAATATATTAACACCAAATACAGACTCAACTCAGACCGAAACCACTCAACTGCATTTAAAACACCTCACCTTACAATTATTTACATTTTTTTCATCAAGCACATCAATTTAATGTAATGTAATTTAATATTTTGTAAGTGAAATCCTCTGCACGGGAAATCCCAGTGAACATTTCATTATTTATTATTTTGTTATGAAAAAAGAATGTGATAAAACATTATTATTATTATTATTTATGTTAACATAATATATTCCAATACGTTTCGAAAGCCATTATCATCTGCCGTTTTATCTTATTTCCAAAGTGTCCTTTTGTTACTTTTTTACTGACTTTTGTCGTCCATTTACTGTTTCTTCAAAGTAGCATTGATCGCGCTCCGAGATGGAATTTATTCCCTTGTAGAAAATACATCATTTCAAACAGCTCTTTGCGTGCCTTCAAAATAATTGTTTCTCATTAAAAAATATATTCCTCAGTGTTTCGTCGCTATTTTTCTTCGAATCGTTTTAACCCTTCAATGGAAACGTTCTTCTTAGCCCGTTAATGGAAGCGGGAAGAATCTTTTACTCCCATTTTAAATTAGGCGTTTTTATTCTATCTTTGAATAGTCTTTGTCATTCGGGGTAATAAATAGTGCTATCACTCATAATAAATAAATTTATTACTTAAATTGATCAAAAATATATAATTGTGTTTGAGAAACGATCAGCAAATGTCACTTATAAATTTTTTTATAGATTTTAAAAAATCTTACTTAAGAGAAAATGGCTTCCGCTGCTATGAAGACAAACGTATTACTGTGGAAAGAACTCAAGGAAAGCCTTTTTTTCCTTGTCATCTTTGAAGATTCTGTGTGGAGGGTCTTTTAAAGGATACGAAGGAGTGAACCTGGGTCGTGAAGAAACCCATGTTAAAAGAGGACGGAAACACAAAGGCCGTCAAATCATCCCACAGCCAAGCCGTTGAACACGAAAACGAGTCATAGAAGCGACACGTTCTTATGTGGGAAATGTCAACTGTGTACAAATGTTGAGCGCGCGTTTGGCATGTTTCCCGTGAAAAGGAATCAATCATCTTCCATTGAAATACCGGTAGAACAAGGCTAGTATTCCCACCTGACAGACGTCCAAAGATTGCGATACATTTGTTACGATAGGCGAATCTATCAAACGGACCGCCCGTTTCTGCACAGTCAAAGGTTATTTTCAGATATTTTGGGCCCCCGACCAGAGGTGACTGTCAAATTCTACTTGCAATTGAACAGGGTTAGCAGTTGTGCACTATTAAAGTATCTGCAGGCTCGATACAGTACGCCCAGCTTTTGAGCTAACTCGATGTAGCACACATACAGCTGGTCACAGAAAGCATGCGTGATTAGTTGGTACTTCAGTCGGTCTTGACACACACTTCTTGTTTTATTCACATTCATACTTATTGTCACACTTTACTCATAGCATTTATCAGCAGCAGTGGAAAATTTATAATTGGCATTATTTATTGTTTTCATTATTATATATATTTAATTATCGATTTGCTGTTAATTTTCCCAAAACTAAACAAAATAAGTAAAATAAAATACATTCTTTTTTGTTATTCCGATTTCTGGCATAACCCGATTCAACTATTTGACTCACTTGATCGTACCATGTCTTTTTAGATTGTCCCCGACTTCTTCCATTCACATTCGTCATATATTCTCTTTATGGTACACCCCTTTATTCAATAATTTGCTCAAAATTTCCAAACCGTATAAGGGTCCCTTTCTTAATCTCAATCATTATGCTTGCATCACCCTTGCATTCTTTCGAATCTCTACATTTTCAAACGATCATACATGATTTTACCGCACATTCGCCTCAGAGATCTTATTTATACATATAAAACCTTATTAAACCTTACCTAGTTAACCATGTAATGTTTTTTTTAAATAATTTTTCATGACTTTATATCATTATTCAAAAGTGTGCCGAACTGTCCGGTTATAATTTTTTTCCACTGAAATGGCACATTGAAAGATATCCAATTAATATTAATATTACTCCAGTTTGCAATTCACGAGTTAAAAATTACCTGTTTATTTCCTATTCGTAATTCAAAATATATCATTTCAGAACTAAATATATCCGACAGATCCGTAATTCATAGGAAATTGACCAACTAATCCAATACAGGTAACATGTCCATTATTTCGTATCGAATTTCATTATCTGTCACAAATTATAATACTTCTAGGATATTAGTTTGTTTTGTATTACTGGATAAATAGAAGAATAGATATTAAACCGTTATTTGGTAAATTAAGTAATAAATGGATGTTCCTAGCGAACATTGTCGAATTTGAAAATGGTCGTCTTGTATTAGATTCAATGAGATATAGTTTCTATATTACAATTAAATAAATGGAACTATGACAGTATCATTATTCTTCAATTACCATACTTTTTATTTTTTATTTAGTTATTTAATTGAAAAACACATTATTTAATAACAAAATCTAAGAAATCTTTGACTGCCCAACTAGGAACTAATCCAGTTTTAGAACAGTCAAGTTGACAAGTTTATTTCATATTAAGTACCGTTATACAAAAATAGAAGAGAAAAAAGCTGGTATTGACATAGTATGGTAATATAGTATATCTAGAAAAAGGTAAAATAATTAAGTTTAAAAAGATGTGAAGAATAGTATAGAAAAAATAATAACTGTGTATACCAGATAATTTTAGTATAATATGATAATTAATATAGAATTAAAGTTATGTTCGAAGAGATAAGAAAAAAATACAGAGTAATCTTTTGCGCATACCAGTTTATTTGAGTTTAGCACTTATGAAGGAGATGAGTAAAACAAATATTATAGAGTAAACAATTATGTATATATAATTGATTTTCTGGTTGGTGCTATGAGGAAAAAATTCCTTTCAAAATTGAGTACAAAAAAAAGATAATATTATTGAGTAATATTGATTAGATTGATTTACGTATCACTCAGCTTTATGAGCCGATGACGAAACTCAGGGATGCAGCCTGAAGAGGATGCAGCAAATAGTTAATAACATATTAAATATATTTTCTTCAGTAAATACAAAAAGTAACTTTAGTAAAAATTGTTTATAACCAAATGTTTGTGCCTTTTTCCTTTCCTTGGTTAGGGTTTTTAATCCAGTTTAAGATCGTTTCCCAAAGAGCACGATTAATGTAACATAAATTCAGTCAAGTAAATCAAACTATGATATTGAAATAGTATTAAGGCCAAAGCCAAAGTAAATTTAAATATCTGTAGAACACACTCAGCACAACCCAAAAAATCCATGTTTGAAGAAAGAAGAAGCGCTAGAGCCCTAAGATGTAAAATCTTTTAATTTTCCAGTTTGTAAAACCTCTTTTGGACAAAGAAGTTTTAGATACTAACTAAATGACTAACCATCACGCCATTTCTCCGCAGGGGAAGGCAGAGAGGATGAACAGCCAAACAACTCGATCTTGGCATACAGTTCTTGCTTCATTCACATTCATACATCGTCTCATACATTCTCTTCTGTTATTCCGACTTCTGACATGGCCCGACTAAAGTATTTGATTAAACTGATCGTGCCATGTCTTCCTCGGGCGTCCCCGGTTTCTTCTTCCATTCACATTCGCGTCATATATTCTCCTTACATTCCTTTCTTCATTCATTCGCTCTACATGCCCGAACCATCTAAGCGTCCCTTTCATAATCTTACTCATTACGCATATATCAGCCTTGAATTCTTTACGAATCTCAATATTTTTCACACGATCATATATGGATTTACCCCACATTCGTCTCAGAGATCTTATTTCTACAGCATTCAGTCTACTTTCATCCTTCCTCTGCCAGTTCCATGCCTTACTGCTATACATCAGGGTTCGTATCAGAACTCCAAGTTTAAAATACAATACTATTAAGGTATTTAATTCCCTACCTGTATCTAGTAACATCAGAAATACACAAAACAAAAGTTCCTTTAAAAGTAAGATCATTGATCACCTCCAATAAACCTGTCAACATCTAAATTCTTTTATGCCCTTAAATTAGTGTACTTATGAGGAAAAAAAAATAATTTATCGAAGGAAGCAATCACTTTGTGGCTTGACATTATAATTTAAATAAAAAAAAAATTAAAAATTTAATAGGTTTTTCAGAATTCGCCGAACATTTAATTAATACTAACCATAATTTTGATAAAAGTACAGGAGTACAATTAATACATAAAAATAGTATAGGCTTGCGCCTCAATAACTTAGAAGCATTAGAAATATCAAAATCAAATAAAAATAATATACGCCAAATTTTGAATAAATAATTAGATTTAACCCAAAGTCCGATTTTAAGGATGTTCCCTTTCTTCCCCTCCCCTCCCCCTACCTCTCTATCTACCGCACTATCCCCACCTCTGTGATGCTCTGAACTGTTTTACCCTATCGTGCTGTCTCTTTTCCTCACTTTCTCTGTCTCCGTTATGATATCTCTGTATTTTAATTTTAGTTTATATGTGTACATTCCTGAAGAAGGTTGAGTCCAACCGAAACTGGTCGAATGCATAAATATGTATTAAAATAAAGTGGCTTAAAACAAAAACATTCTTTATTTAAAAAAAATTAAATTGGAATCTATTAAAATCCCCTGTAAATTCACATCTCAATACAGGTGTTTCAGACCTAGCGAGATGGCAATACGTCAGCCGATAACAAATATTATCATCACTTACACCAGCTCAACTCCTGCCCAGGGGTGGCTTCCAAATTCCTCTATAGATCATACATGAGACATATATAGAGTTAGCAGTTGTTACTATTAAAGAATCTGCTCGTCCTATAAGAGATGCCCTGTTTCTTAGAAATCAGATTTACTCGGACTAGACTAGACTAGACTAGACTAGACTAGACTAGACTAGACTAGACTAGATCCCCGATACTTGAGTTGTTCTGAAATACTCACTCAAAGCATTTAAATGGAGTTCTTACTGGGGAGGGTGCTTCCATAAAAAAATTGCGTAATAAACAAAATATCAACTAATCATGACAGATTACATTGATTTTTCATTCAGATGATTTCAAATATGATTATAAAAGGTTGACGAATTCCGATGTATCTATTAATAATAATAGTTCTTTATTCCAGAAGGTATGCAAGGGTAGTGCAATGTAATACGTTTCGTAAACGATAATAATACAAACAAATAAATAATAACAGATACGTTAAATAACAGGAAGAAAAAAAAGAAAAATATATAAAAAAAATTGTTAGTAAAATATGCAAAATAAGTTCATTCACTTAGAGAGAAAAACAAAAAATTAGCAAGTTTATGGTGGATATTTGACGGTCTCCCATCTCCAAAGGGCCATCAAGGGGACTCTATTCGTGCATCCATGATAGTAATGATGGTATTCTTGGATTGGCGTAATCTGCATCATAAGCTTCCCATGCGGTGGCGGAGAAGTGCCCCGAAAGAGTACACTCGTCCTTCCTCTGTAGCGCTGCAGTATCTTGGTAGACCGAACAGTTGGCAATATGCATTATTGTAGGTGATTTTTATCTTTTGCCATTGGGATGCAATGTAATGCACACACAATTCTGACGTATACAGAGATGTGGAATGTGTTAATGTTTGTGCTGCGAAGGTGAAAATGCCTTGACAGCATACCTGCTATAACGAATATCGCTCTTCTTTGTTTTTCCATATCCTCGAGGTCATTCTGGTTGTCTGTGATAATATGTCCCAAATATTTGATGTTACCAACAACATCTCACTTTTCTTCCATCTAGCCATACTAAGGGATTACGAGTTCACTACTGGGTTTCCCCACCTAATTTTCTTATAAAGAAAATTTATACAAATATCGTTTTTACCAGTATTAAGGTACATATACAATGATTTCATCGGTTTACTTACTACGTATTTAGGGGATACCTTGTTATCACCCATCTGTGATCATTGATCAAAACTTAAAATGCAATAGACACATCACAGAGCTGGTAAAGAAAATAAGCACATATATATATATATATATATTCGTTAAGCTAGGAAATATTTTAAATTTGGAAATAATCAAAAATTAAATTTGAAATTTTTTATTTTTATTTTATTCTATTACGTGAATAAAAATAAATAACGTTTTACGACAATTTTTTATTGTTGTTGTTAATTGTTATAATTAAAAACATTTGGAAATATAAATAGCAAAAATATTATAATAATTTATTTTGAAACTTGTTCAACAGTAGTTGTTTCTGATAAAATATTTTTTTGCAAGCTTCTGTCATATAATATGTAGTTATTTTAGCCGGATTTGTCTTTATGGGTTTATCATACAGAACTTTTGCCACCGACTGAAAGTCGTTAACAAATCCAGACCACTAAATTCTTCTTCCTCGGAGACACCATATTCTATATTTTTTAAATATCTTCTCTTTCAATGGACACATTGAAGATACTTTCGAACTAACAGTTGACGCAAAATACTAATAACTAATGTACGAATGAGAATAAAAACATGTTATAAAAGGTTAATATATCTTTCTCATTCTCGGCGAACATAGCTTTTAATTGAAATTGATACACTATTGCCATCTTGTAACAAAAGTAGAAATGAATTATATTTCATTCTTATACTCTTCGATAGAGGATTTTTTTCAAATATCAAATCACTGAAAAATGTTTCTCAACTTTTTCGTTATATCTTGTTTTCATTCTCATGTCTTCAATTATTGTTTCATTGTTTTGGCAGGCGTCTAGTACTATTAAATTCATGGTATCGTTGAAATTATAATTGCAACTTGAATCGGGTTAGAAATAAAATTTGAAAATACTTATTTTACGTGGGAACTGGTGATACTATTGAATAATAATAATAATAATAATTGGATGATTTGTATAGCGCCGTTTTTGTGAAAAATCACCTCAAGGGCGCTGTACCATTCTGAAGAAGGCCGAGATAGGCTGAAACCGGTACGGTCAAAAATAAAAAAATAAAAAGTTTTAAATTCTTTTGATAAATCATTACTTCAGAACTTCCACCACGAATTGTCACCATCAAAAATAGAAATATTAAAAGTTATCTTATTTTATGCTGTAGGTAGACAATTGAGCGCCAATTTTTGATGACAAACTCTTTCCAGAATGGATATATTAGTGCGCTTGGTTGTCCATGGGACCCATGGCACTTATTTATTTATATGTACGGCACAGCATGTGCCATTAACTTAAAAAACATGAGAAGTGTAAATGCAACAACAATTACAAAAAAAAGAACAATACATATAAGTTTAACAAATCTAAAAAAACAATTAAAAAGTATGCATAAAAAAGTAGAAAAAGTATTAATAAGTACAGAGCAATGAAGCATAAATTAAAAAAAATGACAAAAGTTTAAAACTTGTAAAATTGTAAAGTAGGTATAAAAACTTGTAAAAATATGAAGTACAAAATCCTGTAAATATATAAAGTAGGTATAAAAACTTGTAAAAATATGAAGTACAAAATCCTGTAAAAATATGAAGAACAAAATCCTGTAAATATATAAACTATAAAAACTTGTAAAAATGTAAAGTGTAAAAACCTGCAAAAAGCACAAATATAATTTCTTCAAACGATTGGCTTTCACTTTGTGGCGTTATTATTAATAAATTAATCAAATAATATACTTTGTATTCAACACTTTATAAATATAAAGATACATGTTTCGAAAGCGATATCTTTATATTAATAAAGGGGTGAATACAAAATATATTATTTAATTCATGTATAAATACAAATTTATCTCCAATACCACGTTTTAATAGTATTTATCTGTATTTATATATATATACGTGTCCATGTCTCTATACCGTATAGAAATTTGAGGAAAATCATCGCCCACTCGAAATTTCTTAGGATTTATGTTTTTTTTTATTATAAAGCTTTGTAACTTTTGTTTTATTTTTGACCGTAGTAACAAGTGGAAAAAAATTTCAAATGTTTTTTGGTAAAAAATTTCTAATTGAAATGCAATTCCACCATGAATTTACAGTTTCAAAATTAGAACTAATTCTCGGGATATATTTATTATAGGCAGACAGTTGAAAGCCTATTTTGGATGCCTTGGTTTTCCAACACGAATAGATTAGTGCGCCTGACTACCACCATTTGTCAATGTCAACATTGATACAATCTGACAGTGTATTTATCCACTACAATTAGATTTGAAATGCGATTTCTAATACAACTTAGAGCAGTTTCAATGGATTTTCAGTACCTCACAAATCACTCCAAAATATCCGGGGATGCCCCTCGGCTATCCTTTGAAGTAAAACCAAAACCGAAATTAATTCAAAGGAATTTTGTTATAATATCAGTAGACGGTTAATTTAGGATTATGGTATGTCTAATATTACCTTTTTGTTGTTGTTATATTTTAACACTAGTTAAGTAATTGTATACATGAGTAGGTTTGTGTGTGTCTTTTATTATAGGATATGTTAAGTTATGAGATGTATATTAAGGTATGATATGCTAAGTTTATTATATGATATGAAGTGATATTTTAAGTTATAAGTTAGATAAGGTATGTTATACCATGCCATATTATAAGCTATATTATATGGTGTTTTGGTAAGTTACGAGTTAGATAAGGTATGTTATACTATGCCATATTATAAGCTATATTATATGGTGTTTTGGTAAGTTACGAGTTTGATAAGATATGTTATATTATGTTTAGTTTAGTTATGATATATTATGGGTAATTAAGTAGTCCGTGGGAGGAAATGGCCGACACAGGTGTCGATGAGGCTCGCTAGCCATCACACCACTAACCCTTCGGTAGCGAGATGAGGAGGAAGGAACGTGAACAATGTCGAATTGGCACGTGGAATATCAGAGGAGGAATGGAAAGAAACATTAATGAGATATATGATATAAGATGGAAAAGAAAAGTTTTTATGTACTCTGTCTAACAGAGAGTATGAAAAGGGAAAGCGCTGCAATGCAGCATAATGATACGTTCGTCATCTGGTTTGGGAAACCAGATACAGAGAGGGCTTTTCTGTCTCATAGAATCGTAGAATGTGTGTTGCAATATGAATGTGAAAGTCCGAGAATAATGTGAATCCGATTCAAAATCGGGTTGACAATAGTGATTTTAGTTGTATGCTGTGCTCCTATCAACTCTGAAAGCGATGAAATGAAAGATGACTTTTGGACTGGTGTGAGCGATGTGATGAGATTAAAAAATATGAATGAAAGGATTATAATGGTAGGGAATTTAAATGGGTGGGTGAAAGTTAGATGGAATGGTTTTAAGTCAGCCCAAGGTTAATTTGAGGATAAAATAACGAATTACAATGGTAACAGAATGCTTGAAGTACTCGTACAAGTATATTTAGAGTGGAACCTGTTTGTATCGAATACCTTTTTCAATCATAAAGGTAGGTATATACGTGGGAAAAAGGAAATGAGAGGTCAATGATTGATTTTGTGCTAATTGACTCTAGGTTAAGAGCCGTCACCGCAGACACAAGAGTTTTCAGGGGGGCTGAGGTAGAAACCGACCATTTTCTGGTTGTATCGAGAGTTAACCTCTTCCACGGCTGACGCTCTAAAGTGAAAACGGTGTCGATTCCAACTAGACTCAAAACAGAAAAAAACTACAAAACGATGATGTAAGAAGTAAGTATAAACATTGTGTAGTGACTGAATGATAATAAAATGGACGCTCTAAGCATGGACGAAACACAGGACCACATAAAAGTGAGCCTCTATGAATCTTCTAGAGAGGTATGTGGAATAAGTACGCAAGGTAGAAAGAATTGTGATTTATGGTAATATGATGAGATTAAAGCACTGGTCTCAGAGAAGAATAAAGCGTGGTTATGTCTGATAGCGACTGGCAGTGCTTCTAGCAAAGAGAGGGATAGAGCGGTAGAAGTTTACAACGGATGCAAGAAAAAAGTACGTGCTGTAGTGAAAGAACGAAAGAAACGCTTGGAAGAGGAAAAGGAAATCAAAATGACAAACCACTTCCAAGAAAACAATAAACTATTTTGGCGGGAGGTCAAAATGTCCCGAAATGGTCCAGAAAACGAATGTAAGTGATAAAATCGAAATATGGAAAAATGTTGACGAATGAGAAAGAAATAAAAGAGAAATGGATGAATTACTTTGAAGATGTCTTCGAATGCAACCCGACAGTTTCTGATTCCAGTGGCGGGTCAGCTATAAATGACGATGGGGTGAATGTTCCGAAAATCAGCATGGATGAAATTAAAAATCAATTAAATGTATGAAGAATGGTAAGGCCGTTGGTTTCGACAATATTGATGCTGAATACTTTAAAGGAGATATCCGAATAAATCTGACATGGTTTGAACCAGTGTTTAGAGGAGGGTTACACCCCATTAGATTGTAGAAGGGCTGTGATCATGCCCTATACAAAGGCAAAGGGTCACGTATGGGATGTGGAAATCATAGCGTTATTAGCCTGCTAAGTTCAGTTGAGTTCGGAAAGCTGTATGGTAGGATATTGATTGAAAGGGTACAGATTATAACAAAGAATAAAATATGAAATGTGCAAGGTGCATTTATGAGTGGAAGGGGTAAATGGATCAAATTTCTCATTACGTATGCTCACAGAGAAGTTTTTTGCAAAAAATCAGAAACTTTTCTGTGCTTTTGTAGAACTACAAAAAACATACAACCCAGTTGACAGAAAAAAAGTTATGGAAGGTGTTGTCCAAGTATAGAGTGAATACAAATTTTATACAGGCAATCGTATCACTGTACGAGGGAAGCGGTGCATGTGTTAGGGCAAACGTTGATCTTACGGGTTGGTTTGACATCACAAAAGATGTTAAGCAAGGCTGCGTAATATCACCGTGGTTATTCAATCAATATATGGATAATTGTATGCAAGAATTGAACTAGGTGAGCTTGGGCAAGAAAATGATTAGTTTGCAATTATGCTGCCCATTATATGCTGATCATGCGGTGCTGATTGCTAACAGTTTGGAAGATCTACAGTCCCTGGTGTCTAGAATGACCAAAGTTTGTATGAAGAATGAGCTAATGATAAATGTAAGTAAGTCTAAACTCATGGTATTTGAAATAGAGAGTACGAAAGCAGTGTGCAATATAGTTGTGAATGATAAATACTTAGAGCAAGTCGATGAGTTTGTGTATTTGGGAAGTATGTTTAGGAGAGATGGAAAGACTGATAGGGATATTGACAGAAGGGTGAATGCAGGAAATTTCATTAACGGAGGACTGAACTCGGCTGGCGCAAATAAAAAGTTGTCCAAAGAAGCAAAGCTTTAGTCCACAATAGAGTCCTGATAACAACTCTGATGTATGGCAGTGAGGCATGGAACTGGAAGAGGAAGGATGAAAGTAGACTGAAGGCTGTATAAATTAGATATCAGAGACGAATGTGTGGTAAAACTATGTATGATTGTGTGTAAAAATTTGAGACTCGTTAAGAGTTCCAGGCTGATGTAAGCGTAATAAGCAAGATTAATAAAGGGACGCTTAGATGGTTTGGGGATGTAGAGCAAATGAACGAAGAAAGGAGTATAAAGAGAATATATGTGGCGTATGTGAATGGAAGAAGAAGCCGGGGACGTCCGAGTAAGACATGGCACGATCAAGTGAATCAAATACTTGAGTCGGGCGGTGTCAGAAGTCGGAATAACAGAAGAGAATGTATGAGACGATGTATGAATGTGAATGAAGCAAGAAGTGTATGCCAAGATCGAGTAGTTTGGCCGTCCTATTTCTCTGCCTACCCCTGCGGTGAAACCGCGTGATGGTTAGTTAGTTTAATTGTTTAAATGGATTTCCGAGTATTGTGATACAAACCTGGTTAATGATATATCTGTTATTTGAATACATTAAGAGATATATCATATACTTTAAT
>JAHDVE020007727.1:0-22004 GCA_022606495.2 Halesus radiatus
GTATATACATAAACTTATTTAGTGGAAGACAAAATCATAACATAAATGATACTTCAAATGATTTAGTATATACATAAACTTATTTAGTGGAAGACAAAATCATAACATAAATTATACTTCAAATGATTTGGTATATACATAAACTCAATTCGTGGAAGACAAAATCATAACATAAATGATACTTCAAATGATTTGGTATATACATAAACTTATTTAGTGGAAGACAAAATCATAACATAAATGATACTTCAAATGATTTAGTATATACATAAACTTATTTAGTGGAAGACAAAATCATAACATAAATGATACTTCAAATGATTTGGTATATACATAAACTCATTTAGTGGAAGACAAAATCATAACATAAATGATACTTCAAATGATTTGGATATACATAAACTCAATTCGTGGCAGACAAAATCATAACATAAATGAATGGTTTAGTATATACATAAACTCATTTGTGGGAGATAAAATCATAACATAAATGATACTTCAAATGATTTAGTATATACATAAACTCATTTGTGGGAGATAAAATCATAAAATAAATGATACTTCATATAAATTGGTATATATACAAACTCATTTTGAGGAAGACAAAATCATAAAAGCGTTGTAAATTAAACATATTACCTTTCTTAAAAATCCCTTTTACTTTTTATTATTGGCACGTCTACCTAATGTGTCTTTCAACTATACACATTTGACTCTTTTGTCTCATGAGTTTGCCAACTCCTGATCTAGGTTAACCTAACGCCTAATGTAATACACTCCACGGCCGAATGACAAACTTGGAACTCTAGCCTTCTAATAAAAGCGTAATGGGTTTTCAGGCTTTTCCAGAAATAACAATTCGTACGACGTCGGAGATCTACAAAATCTAAAACCGGAACATTATCATTGGAAATAAAAATATAAAGAATTATCGGTAAAATAACTTGGAACTGGAAAGCTACATCGGGGATTCTCATTGACATTAATAACAAATAAAATGATTCCGTGAATATGATTGTTAGGTCATAAAGCACAGGCACGGGGGTTGAAGTATTGATTTGCCATATATGATGTGACACGGCCATAGACATAGAAAAAACATAGATACGTAGAACCCTCCTGTAGGGTGGAAAGCCATCAAAAGAAGAATAAAAAGACATCGCCCATAAATAAGTGCGAAATATCTCCGCAAAGCAGCGCGTTTGACGTTTGAAATGTTAAAAAAAGCTGGAAATGTTTATTGCGGTGCTAAAAGTATATTGGAACAATGCATATCGAATACTATAAAACCACATTGGAATAGAACCCAGAATCTACATAATATGTAAAACATGCATAAATATATAACATGTATTTAAATATAATATATGGGTATTTGTTTTGAATTAAAAATTGCTATTGACAAACTGCGCAGTTATCGAATACAATAAAATCACCTTGGATGAGCCCGTAAGAAAATGTATTCATAGTATCTATCTAATCTTCTACCTTCTATCTATCTACATATTTTATATAAAGAAGAGTATAAAGAAGGCTGTGTTTGTTTGTGTGTGCATGCTATAATACGTACATATACACACATCTGTTATATAAAGAAGAATGTCCCTGGCGGGCGGTGTGTGTTTGTTTTGTATACAAATATACAGTTTTTTCAGAGCTTAATGAAATTTTGTTCAATTGACCTTCAAACCAAGCGAAGGGTCACGGTCTACATTCAATATCAAAAAACCACCCCCATCCCCCTTTCCACCCCTTTAAGAATTTTTTTGCACACTTGACGTTCAAAATAAGAAGAAAATTACTGGGTAGGGGTAGGGGTAACGCATAACAATCTCAGAACTTTTTTCCAAACCATTCATAAATCCCGGGCAACGCCGAGTACTCCATCTAGTATTATATAAAATATAAAAGGTAGAACCTATGTATTGTATTAAAATCAAAATTATTATTGTATCAATGCACATCGAATACCAATAACAGCAGAATAGAGCATAGAATCTGCATAATATTATCTTTATAAAATTATTGAATGGCTTCATATTATGTAAAGCATAGTATTTATACGATTATGTACTTTATTTTGCATTAACTTCAAAATGACTGGAAACTTGTAGCTCCCAAGGGGAGGTGCGGGAGAGATAATCCCACCGGAGCGTTGAGACGAAGAATGAAAAGAAATGAGAATGTGGAAATAAAATGAACGTAATAGAAAGACCGAGCGAATTTAATGTAGAGAGTGAATGTAGCGGTGCTGCACCCAACCGCGTTATAATACAGACATGAATAAGCAAGAAAGATAAACACCCGTCTTGTCAGGTAGACGCTGCATACATGGCTCTGTCTTTTAATAACGTGTTCCCACCATAGGGTGTTTCTTACTTATAATGCAGCATTATCAATTTAAATAGGACACCCTCCCATTTAGTTCCACTGCTTGAAAAGGAGCATCAAAAAACTTTTCATTTTATTACGTTAGGGGTCGCTACAGCAATTCCAGGTTTAGCCATTTCCTAAAAAATATCGATATCGTGCTAGAAGTAGGTTTTATGACAAAATCAAATAAACATTAAATGTTTTTGTTCTTTTGAGAAGAGATGGGTTATTTATTATTCATTATCAAATTTTTCCTTTTTTTGGATTATTTTTTTAAGATATTAATTAAATTTTGGTTTACAGTGTACCTCCCCGTACATAAGTGTATCTCCCCACGCTTACTTATGGTCACCAGATCTGGATGTCGAACGAGCGAAAACGTTCTAGGGTCCAAGCTGCCGAAAAGAGATTTTTGGGAGGAGTTACAGTTTACAAATGGGATCGAATAAGAAGCTCGATAATCCGGGATGAGCTAAACACCGATCCACTGCTATAGGAAAGTCGCGACTGGGGTAGCTTGGGCACGTATTAAGAATGCCAGAAGGACGAATTTCGCGAAAAATTCTGAGTGCCATTCCAGAGCGAAGACGTCTAGTGGAGCCGCCCCAGACGCAGATGAGGGAAGCAACTTCAGAGGCTGTGCGAGGCATCCGTCCATAGCAGGCTGAACCTGCTATGGATGGATGCCGCTGACGTAGAACAGGATAGGAACACCTGGAGACGCCGTGTCGGTACGATGGGTCCCCGATCCGAGTAGAAGGGGAAGAAGATGTACGAGTATGTGTATGTTATCGGGGTGCTCTTGTAAAGGATGGGATCGGATATTCAAATTAATAGAATTCTTATGTAAAACAGATCAACTTTATTTCACTTTAGACACACACGATGTTTTAATATGTAGGGATAATGAATTATGAACCAACGTCACACGAAGTCGAATGTCAGTTTTGTCAAACGGTCCGACATTTCGCTCACTGCTGAACACGCATGCGTGTGTTAGCATTGCCACGTGACAAAAGTTGCCAGTGGATTAATTCCATAATCAGAGTGGAAGATACTCCCAGTATCGCCCTGGTGAAAGACCACCATTCAGAATTGAAACGTTGCTTGAAATGGCTTTTAGCCGTGTTTGGTGACCAGATCTGAATAGCCAGGTATTCCCAACCTTCCTCTTCTTCTTCTCCTTCCCCTCCCCCAATACCTTCAGCCTCACAACATTCCCCAATTGGTAATGTCATAGTCTCACTGGCTCCAGACGGTTGGGAGCAGTTGGGACTCTTGTGAGGTATTCATATAAAAATAAATAAAAAAATCACAGTTCCTACAAAGTAATAATGGTTTCAAACAATTCTTTGACTGTCTGCAACAAGAAAATATTTATTTATTTCTAGCATCAAAAACACCTAAAAACACTTGAATTAATATGCCATTGTCACTTAATCACCCGTGGCATTTATCCAAGAACTTACTGGGATCGTTCAAGTTTAAATGAGGGTTCCATGACAATTTAACACATGTATGAATCGACACACTTTTTAAATTAAAAGTACGAAAACAAAACTAGCCTGAAAACCTAATCTAACCTAATTATTCTATTTTATTATTTTTTACATCGTTAATTAGGTTAGGTTAGATTAGGTACTCGGGCATGCGTGTGTTAGCATTGCCACGTGACAAAAGTTGCCAGTGGTTTAATTCCATAATCACAGTTCCTACAAAGTAATAATGGTTTCAAACAATTCTTTGACTGTCTGCAACAAGAAAATATTTATTTATTTCTAGCATCAAAAACACCTAAAAACACTTGAATTAATATGCCATTGTCACTTAATCACCCGTGGCATTTATCCAAGAACTTACTGGGATCGTTCAAGTTTAAATGAGGGTTCCATGACAATTCAACACATGTATGAATCGGCACACTTTTTAAATTAAAAGTACGAAAACAAAACTAGCCTGAAAACCTAATCTAACCTAATTATTCTATTTTATTATTTTTTACATCGTTAATTAGGTTAGGTTAGATTAGGTACTCGGGCATGCGTGTGTTAGCATTGCCACGTGACAAAAGTTGCCAGTGGTTTAATTCCATAATCACAGTTCCTACAAAGTAATAATGGTTTCAAACAATTCTTTGACTGTCTGCAACAAGAAAATATTTATTTATTTCTAGCATCAAAAACACCTAAAAACACTTGAATTAATATGCCATTGTCACTTAATCACCCGTGGCATTTATCCAAGAACTTACTGGGATCGTTCAAGTTTAAATGAGGGTTCCATGACAATTCAACACATGTATGAATCGGCACACTTTTTAAATTAAAAGTACGAAAACAAAACTAGCCTGAAAACCTAATCTAACCTAATTATTCTATTTTATTATTTTTTACATCGTTAATTAGGTTAGGTTAGATTAGGTACTCAGGCTCGCTTTTTTCGTACTTTATATCACTTTTAAAAATAAAATTCATTTGTGTTGAATTATCCGGTCACCGTAATTTTGATTGAAAACTAACAAGTAAGGCGTTGAAAAATGAAAGTATTCCCCAAACGTCTAGTCTTAGATAATTTTAAGCAAAACTTGGGAGGCTTTAAATCAATTGAAAATTTTTGGAAATTCACAAAAAAAATGATTCGGCAGAGTTTTAAAAACAGAATGTTAAAAGTTGAGAATGCTAATAAAGAAAAAGTGGGATTTTTGTTATCATTTATTTATTTATTATATTGTATACGCCCTATTGGGCTTTTACATATTTTGTTTTAAAATTCAAATTACAATAGTGACACAGGCGCAAAACACACCACAGTAGGTACATAGATAGAATAGATAACCTTCACGAAATACAACAACTAAATATGAATGTCTTTCGAACAAATTCAGCAATAACATCGTGTAAGTACAACCATGTAATTTGCAACAAAGGCGAATAAACAAAACACACAACACGTTCACTAATACTTATACTCTAGACTCATATCTTATGAATAATTATTGAGAATGTATCCAATAACAGTATTTTTGTATTTGTATTCCCTGCAGTTGAACATATCTATTATGTCTGAAAAAGTATTATCTTCTGAGTGAAGTCTAGCTACAAGCGAATTTTTGAATGACTCAGTCCTAAAATTATTGTTACAGTTGAATAAAATTTGAGATCGAGTTATTCTAGTTAGGATATTAAATTTAATTAAACTGACTAAATCATAACTGTCTATAACACCAAAATAAAAGTTAGGTCAGAAACAAGATATACTCGTACATCTGAGAATCTTATATCTAAGAATGTTAAAATTTTTAGTTATTTCATTAAGTAATTGTAATTATACGAGGTTTCTGCGGGGAACTATGAGTTATACTTATCTATTAATTAATCAAATACATACATAAAGCGAATAGCATGAACAGAACTTCGTTTTTAGTGAACTAATTATAGGACAAAATTTCTTTAAAAAAAAAAATATTTTCCAGATAAATATATTTTAAAATAAATATACACCCTAGTGTGCCTATTTTATAATATGTCCCATTAGTATATTGTATGAAACCTTGGTCTTGTTACAGAGACTTCGTAAAAAGTATCCGTCTTCTGAACGCAATCATTTTCGATGTAAAAACGAATGATTCAATTAAAAGTGTCTGAAACGTCAGAGAAAAAAAGCGACTCCGTTTGAGTTAAAAACATTTTAGTTGCGAGTAGTTGTGTTTTTTTATTGTCTCTGTGTACTTTACTTTGCTTATCGGAAAGTCTTTTCAATAAAACACTTCCAAGGAATATACATTTCATACTAGAGTCAAAAAAACACTTAAACATAACAGTTTTTTTTTTCAAATAATCAAACAAGAAATACACAATTTCCATCAGGATACAGGGATTCATATTACACATAGTGATTAATTCCAATGAGAGATATTAGATAATCTAAACTAACTAACCATCACGCCGTTTCCCCGCAAGGGTAGCCAAAGGATCCAACAACTCGGTCTTGGCACACACTATTTTTCTCATTCATATTCATAGATAACCTTCTGTTAAACTCTTGACATGGCCCGACTCAAGTATTGATAATCTGGAAGCACAATAAAGAAATCCATCAAAATTAAAGGATAAAAAAATCAATTTTTTGCCGTTACTCCCCTCAATTTCTATAACTTTTTCTTTCTAGTTTTACATTCCTTACTTTTTGGACAAAAGTCTATTATTTGTAACTATTATAGATACACATGTCATGTCTGCTTACATCTAAAAGCGATCGAAATGACAATCTAGTCTCCTTAATGGAAGCAATCTTCCCAACAAGCTCTCCATTGATATGCTTGAAGTAACCTTAAATGACCAGCTCAGGTATGGGGCTCCATCGAACCCCTAGTTAAGTTAGCCTCTCAGAAGCTGGACGTATTGCACAGAGCCTCAGATACTTTAGATAGGCGAATCTATCAAACGGAGTATTTTGAAAACATATTTTGAAAAAGGCTTTTAACTTTGAAATACCTGTATCAATAATTAAAAAAAATAATTAAAAAACTAAAATACTTGCAGAACTTAAAAAACACATTATCAAATTTGATTTAAATCTCAACTTTATTTCTTTAAATTAAATGGAGTTCAACTAATAAGTGAGACTATGGCATGCCCGATTGTTGTGAAGGAAGGGGAATGAGATAGGGAACGGGAACGAGAAGTACCTGGCTATTTAGATCTGGGCACTAAACACGGTTAGAAAGCCATTTCTAACAACGTTTCGATTCCGAATGAGACTATATTCTGTAGAGGCGTGGGTTTATAAAATTTTGTATGACTATGTCCAAAATTTTGCTTACCCAAAAAGGATGTAGACGTAATCGTTAAGATTAAGAAAGACATGAATTCATAGTTGATAAATGTAGAGCATATGAATGAAGAAAGGATTGCAAAGAGAATGATTGACGTGTAACTTTTTTCCCATCATTTTTAAATAGGTGAGTACATAATACTCGTATATATAATTTTTTTTTACAAACATACATATAAAATCGAGTGTAAGTAATGAGAACACACTAAGGCGATGTCCGTGTGTGGATTAGAATAAGCAAAAATATCAATGTAATAGATCAATTATTACATGAAAGTACATAATTGTAGTCAAAGTAGGCTAAACTAAACACAAATCACACAGCTAAAGTAAAAATTCCGTGAATTTACGATTAGGTGTGTAGAATTCACGATTCAGAAACAACAAAGCAAGTATATACAAGGTTTAACAGCACCTAACAAAGTTTAACCAGCGATTCCAGCATATTTAGAGTTAAAAATGTTGATGATATTTCGGTCTCGGTATTTTTAAAGTAGATATTGGATAGTTTGGATCGGGGTGGGGGGTTGAACGGTTATTGTGTAATTGACGACAGGTAATTTTTTGACTTCTGAATTAGAAAAATAAAAATGATTCACAAAGATAAAAATATCATAATTTTTTACTCCGCATATGTTCAGGAATCAATGGTTAAATTTTGTCGGGTACGTGCTGTTTTAATCTGCATAATGAAAATTTTGACTTTACTGTACGAGTGTGTGAGTGTACCCAAAATTGTGATTAAATGAATCGTAAAAATTTATACGGAATTTATAAAAATAATGTTTCAACATTTTTTATTTTATTAATTGATAATCAAAGATATAATTTTATAAAACAATAATTATTAGCCTGAAACACTCATCCAAATTGAAAACCTGAGCAAAGATAAATGTCGCCGGCAAACAACCAACTTTATTGGTATGAGGAAGGCTTAACTTGGCGGGTTTGCGATGCTCTTCGACGCAGCTCAATGGTAGAGCACTGACCGATATTAGAAGGTGGTCTGAGTCCCAAATGACATTTATCTTTGCTCGGAAGGTTTTTCACTCTGATGAGGTTTTCAGGCTAAATGTAAATTATTGCTTCATAAAAACACTGTTACCCTTTGCGCTATGCACAAAAATCTTGTCTTAAAAACTTTAGTTTATCAATTAATAAATATTTGACAAGTCAAAAACATTTTTCACCAATAAATGAAGACATAATTTGTCTCGACGCCACCTATTGAGGGATTTAGCCGTCACAAGCCTTCCTCATACTAATAAAGTTGGTTGTTTACAGGTGAAATATAATAAAAAACCGTAATTCTTGAATGAAACACTAGTATATATTGATTAACTTGGCGGGTTTGCGATAAGCCGACGTAGCTCAATGGTAGAGCATCTGACCGGATATTAGAAGGGTGTGGGTTCGAGTCTGCCGGCGACATTTATCTTTGCTCGGAAGGTTTTTTCAATTTGGATGAGTGTTTCAGGCTAATAATTATTGTTTATAAAAATATATTTTTATTTTCTTTTCTTTTCTTTTCTTTTCTTTTCTTTTCTTTTCTTTTCTTATCAAACGGGTTTCAATCTTTGGAGCACAGACGTCAGGTGGGAATGCTGTATTTGTTCTACCGGTATTTTAATAGAAGACGCTCCGAGGAACTAGCGTCATTGATCACTTCGGCACCGGTGCATAGGCAGGAAACACGCCAAACGCGAGCCCAACATTTACATACGGTTAACATTTGTCACATGAGAACGGGTCGCTTCTACGATTCGTTCTTGTGTTCAACAGCTCGGCTGTGGAATGATCTGCCGGCCTCTGTGTTTCCTCCATCCTATAACATGGGTCTCTTCAAGACCCAAGTTTACTCCTTCCTATCCTCTAAAAGACCCTCCACACAGCATCCCCAAAGATGATATAGACCTTGAGGGAAATTATTTCCCTCGGGGTTTCCTGTGTGGAGTTACTGTAAAAAAAACACACACACACTGTTAGAAATCAAATTCATTACTGTACCGAAATTGAGTTATGAAACATCATAGCATCGCGTAATACATGTACGTTTAACAGACAGTTTAATAGAAAATATAACCTCTGGAAGAGGTGTGATATATTGATACACAGAGCAGAGGGTAGTGACTCATACAAAAAAAGAGAAATTAATAATAAATAATATTATCTAATTTGATTATCTTAAACAATTGTTTAATAATTTTTTTTAAAAGGCAATTTAAGTGGTACTGAACTACTGATATGCGATTAGTGATTGGTAAATTCCCGGGTATTTATTTTTGGAGAATATTCCCGAGAAAATTTCCCAAAGTGAAAGGTGAAAAACAAATTAACAATTTTAAAAAAATATATTATAATACGATAAATACATTTTTAAACCAATTAATTCACTTTAAATCTAGCCCACAAAATAATATAACAACGAGGAGAACTTAACTGCTGTGACTATGAAAAACTAAGGGGTTATTTCACCATCATCTCAATAGCGCTATGTGTAGGATATAAATATATTTGCGTTTCACTTACTCTCAATGGCACTATTAGGAGTAAGTGAAATGCAAATATATTTCTATCCTACACACAGCACTATTGAGATGATCGTGAAATAGCCCCTATGCCTTATTTTTTTTTATTCTATCCGTGCATTATAATAAATAATAATAATAATAATAATTGGATTACTTGTAAAGCGCCGTTTTTGTGTAAAATCACGTCAAGATACGTCAGAGTGGTAGATACTCTCAGTATCGTCCTGATGAAAGACCACAATTCAGAATTGAAATTGTTGCTTGAAATGGCTTTTAGCCGTGTTTGGTGATCAGATCTGAATAGCCAGGTATACCCCCACCTTCTTCTTTCCCTTCTCCTTCCCCTCCCCAATACCTTCAGCCTCACAACATTCCCCAATTAGGGATGCCATAGTCTCACTGGCTCCAGACGGTTGGTAGCGCTTGGGACTCTTGTGCGGTATTAATATTAAAAATAAAAATAAATCAAGGCTGTCATATCAATTTTAAGAAATATACCATCATACACTCTAGTACTAATTATCATCAGATTACATTTAGACTTGGATGTCAGAAAACTAGTATATACTAACATGCATATATTTACAGAATCAAAGACAAAAACATATTAACGTTTATCATTGCAATTTGATGATATTAACAATGGCAAATATTGGAAATCGCAAATACCGCATAGTACTAGCGTATAACCGTCAAAATACTGATATTTGAGGCCGGCCGATTAGCGTGTGATGTCACACTACATACAATGACTGGCGCGGCAGTACTACACCACTGCCATTCGAATTATGTATTATGTCTCGTGTGACGTCACGATACACGATTGTATACGTTTAATTAAGTTCAATTTGAAAGCTCATAACTCCGTCATTTTTGGAGATATGGAAAAACTATTTTTACTGTCGTTATAAACTTTAATGCAATACATTTAATTTCATCAAAATAAATTAAAACAGGAGACAACCTCATTTAGAAAAACTTTCTTTATAAAATAAATAAATTCCCGACATTGGGAAATTTAGATTAGGTCGGGGAATATTCCCGGGTGTACATCACGATAAATGATACCTAATTATATCAAATAATATTTTTAATGCGATTTACTGTAATTTTAATATAGTTAAACCATTTTTAACAACCGTGACTTTTCTTGTTTCATGAAGAACTAGGTTTTTGGCGCAGTTTATTTGAGAGATTTTTCAAACGTCACATCTCGGCAAGCGAAGTAGGTGAATATAATGTATCTTTGCCAAGGAGCTATAAATCGTAAGTGTACCTTACTATCTCTTAAAGGCGAGGAAAACTTCTCATCTAGCTAACCATACTAACTGAAGGAATGTGAATAGAAGGAATGGAATGGAATGGAACGGGACGGAATAGAACGGAGAAGAAGGCGTGTATATCTCACGCGTGGCAACACTGTATAACCCGGGATAGGGGTTGTATCTGGTAACACTGGGGTGAAAAACTTAACGAACTGAAGCTGTGAAATGAACGCATGAGCAATCGGTCTACGGAATAACGAGGAAATATTATGTAAGGGATGAGTGATATATTTATCTTTATGATTTAAGATTTTAGGGTACGGTTTATTTATTTCCAACCAAATTTAAATTCAGGGCAGTGTCAACGGGCGTTGTGGGTGATTGTTGAAAGTGGGATTTTGAAGAAAGATTTTGAAATTTAAGCACCGAAAACATTCGATGATTTATTTTTCTGCGTGTGATGTGTGCAAGAGAAACGAGTGATAGGTCTGCGCGTGTGAGAACTGATGTTTGACTATTGGTCTCGTGTGGTTTTGTATTGAAGAGATACAAAAATTGTTTGAATAAACGGAGTTAAACAACTGTTGGCTTTAATATACGAAGAACAAGAGCGAAATTCTTTTTATGTTTTATTAAGTGAATCCCCCACAAGAGTCCCAACTGCTCCCAACCGTCTGGAGCCAGTGAGACTATGCCATCTTCAATTGGGGTACGTTTCGAGGCTGAAGGAAATGGGAAGGTATATATATATAGTTGAGGAAGGAGATGGAGAAGAGATGGGAAAGATGGAGGTTGGGATGTATCTGGCTATTCAGATCTGGTCACCAAATACGGCTAAAGTCATCCTAAGCAACGTTTCGATTTTGAATGGTGGACTTGCACCAGAACGATACTGAGAGTATCTTCCGCTCTTACCATACATTATGACAAAAACTGTTATTTTTCTGTAAAAAAAAAACAAAGAATCCTCTTTACGAAAACGTAATCTCCAGAGGTAGACAAAAAATCTTTTCGGCTATAAAAGTACCCAGAATAAACTTTTTATTATGAAAAATGGCGAAAATCGGAAGGAAGGTCACGACACGCTTCCGCCAACCACCCACTTGTTATTCTCGGAATATTCATTAAAAATATTAATAATTACATAATAAGCGCGGCTAAATAATATCTATAATTATTTAAAATATCAGTAATACAACAGTTTTAGTCGTGACAATGAGACATTTTACTTAGTTATTAGACGAATTGAAAGTTATATGGGATTCATGTCCTAATTAGGAAATATTGATTACATATTCGAAATTATGTGCGTGTAAATGAGTTAAGAATAGTCTACCATCATAACAAAAGCATTCTGTACCTAATGGATTAATATAGACTATTCAAATTAATGGATGGGGATCTGCCTCAAACACCCACAGGAAGCAGTTCGTGAAAGCACAAAAAAGTGTAATCAAAATAATCTTAAGAGTACCAAAGAGAACTCCCTCAAAATTTATATACTTTTTAACTATAACCGCCCGTCCTTTGGGTTGTTATTCAAAAAGTAGGTAAAAAAAAACATCGGATTTTTTTTTCATTAGATTTCGCAATAACAATACGTGTGACTATTGACGTAACTTGTATGGGAGAGACGAAAATACCCGAACACATCCGTTAACTTCGGCCAATCTCTAAATACTAAACGAGATGACGCAGGAACAAACTTGAAGTATACGAATATTTTGTATGAATACGAGTTTCGGGTATAGCTTTTTTTTGTACCTGAACGTACGTGATACGGTTTGTTGCGTTCCGGCGATAATCTAGCGGCCGTATCACGTACGTTCGTCTGGGTAGAGCGGTTAATGTTTTCAGTGCTATCTCTATTAAAAAGATGCTCTAATCAAGTTTAAAGGAAGAACTGAGTAACTTTCTGACAATCTTACACTACAAGGACATCAAATCTAACAAACATTCCAAGATTAAAAATATCTTTTGGTCAGAAATACCATAAATTCCAGGCCACAAAATTGTATAATGCTTTTCCAAGCGATATTAAAAATATGGCTAAGTAAACATGAAAATGACGGAATTATAAAGACAACATAAACATCAGTAAAACCAACACAACTAACAACATATGATAAATTTATGTACTACCGTACCAAAGTATTTAATATATATATTTTTTTAATTGAAAATTATTTCATGTAGGTTTTATCAATACTGTTGGAAAGGGTGGGACATTAAATTTAAATAGATACTAAGGAGAGTTTCGTACTAATTAAATGCATGGAAATCGCATTTTCTCGAAGTGTATATTTTCGTATAATAATTTAATATTGAAAAATAAGCGTAATAAATAAAAGAAACTTCATCATATTTTTTCACATCAGATAAAGCGAAAGTACTACCTACCCGCAAAAAAATTTTATGGCTAGTTTATTCTACACATTCACTGAATAAATGTATGAATTTTCTCAGATATGAGCTAGTACGTAAAGTAGATGTTTAAAAAAGTAAGTAGCTACCTTCACTAAGCAATACTTCACATCCCTATTAATATCGCATGAGCGTTACCATCACTAATATAAATTGTATTTAGAGAAAAAATTGTGTAACGCTCGAGCGTGTATTGGGGAGGGGGCGACCCGTGAATGCCGAAAAGAAAATCGATACAATGCGCTCACCACTCACAAGGGGGAGCTTTCAAATGCAGGGATAAAGACGACTCAAGTAGATATCTAATTATACGATATTGTCATCATTACGGTGACTAATAAAATAACTTCACACTTTAATCCTGCAACACGATACGTAGCCCGATGGGGGAAGAATTTTAATGCCAATGTTACATGTCAACCACGCGACGCAAATGGAATCGGTTTTCATTTCTATCAAACGAGCAAGAGTAATAAAATCATGCAGAAATGTGGAGACTAGAAAACTTCCCTCACATTCCATCAAAAATATTTAAATAACAGACGAAGAGTTAACGAAAAATACAACTATTGTAGTTTTATCGATGCCAACGGAAATATAAATCAAATATTATATAACTAATAAAGGTTTAAAAATGCTCCGAAATGCCAGTGACTTCAGGAATATTTCAACACTAAAATTATTATACTCTTCCTTAGTTCGTAGTCAAGTCGAATATAATTCTTCTATATGGTCCCCTCACTAAAAAAATCATTCCGACTCCATTGAAAAAATTCAACATAAATTTCTAAGATATATTAACTATAAACTCGGTTTACTTATTGAAACTATAAATTACAATTACTTAATGAAAGAACTAAAATTATTAAAACTATAAGACAGAAGAATTGTCTCTGACTTAACTTTTATTTATAAAATTGTTAATGGTTTTATAGACAGCCCTGATATCGTCAGCTTAATTACATTTAATATTCCAACTAGAACTACTCGATCTAAAATATTGTTCAACTGTAACAATAATTTCAGGACTGAGTCATTCAAATATTCATTGGTACCTAGACTGCACACAGAAGGTAACATATACTCAGATATAGTAGACATTTTGAACTGCTCGGAATATAAATAAAAACAAACGATTATTGCATAAATCCTCAATAATTATTAATATATATGTCTAGATTATAAGTAACAGTGAATGTGGGGTATGTTTTGATTATACGCCTTTGGAACTTATAACTTAGAATGGTACTTACACTATGTTATTCCTGAAATTGTTCGATATATTATCTTTGAACCTACTGTAATGTGGTTTGCACCTGTTTATTATAACTAACTTTATATGTAAAAGTCCATATAGGGCGTATATTATACAATAAATAAATAAATAAAATGTAAGACAATGTCGTTATGTTTGATTCTGTAAGTGCAGAATATGACTGCGAGTCATCGCATTCTAATACTTATTAGTAGGTATAACAAAAATAAAGCTATGTTTAAAAATATTCGAAATCTCCGAAAAAAACTGTTAAGTTTGCCTTAAATCTTTTTGTAAACAATATAATTCCCACCCTATAAAACCTTTCTTCACTCTTGAATCATGTGTTCGTTTTCCAAAAGCCCTACTAAATCAAGTTTTTAATTTACTAGTATGACGATGTTTATATCAGGGTTGAAGCGATTTGGTAGAAACAAGCATAATAAAATATAAAGGTAAAGTCAAATCAACATTAATTATTTCGTCACTAATGAGTAGAGTATGAAAAATTCGCGATATTTTGGTGAAATTCGCGCCATTTTTAGAGAAATTCACGTTATTTATGGAAATATGGGGTTATTTTATCAAAAAAAACGGTGGTATTTTGGAACAAAAGTAGTCAATATATTATAATAAATACGAGTATATATATTTTTACATGTTGCGTTATCTATTTTTTATATAATAAAAATATCATTATTGTATTTATAGCAAATACTACATTTTCAGGTCTCTACTGATCAGTAATAGAAGATAAAATGAAGAGAAAAAAATCCCGTAGTTTCGCTAAAAAAATAAAGTCTAATCACCAATCTCTAATAATTATCACCGCATGGGAGGTTGAAGATTGAAAAATCCACCCACCACAGAAGCGCGAGCTTCTTTTACTTCAGTTTCGGACTCCAGTTCGGAAGACTTTCCTACGCCACGCAGCCTTTCTAGCGCATTTAGAAAATCATATCACAACATCAAAAAACGGTACCAACAAATTTAAGGCTCGAGATTTAATTATAATTATTATTACCCTTAAATGATAAGGATTCACTTCCCGGGGTTTCTCCATTTATCAGTTAATTAATTTAACAAATATTATATCAATTACTTCGGTTGATAATTTCATTAAGGGAAGGATCTTTATAAATCCATCTCCGCTGTTGGATTTAACCAAACGGAAATTCTATTTAAGAAACTCCGATCTGATAATGAGAATAATTCTCGGTTCTTCTTCATTGCAGAAGGCAGGGAAGTCATTCCCGCAACCGAAGCCGAGAGCAGAGAATATGACATCTTTTATTATACCAATTAACTTCAAAGCTTTTGAACTTCTGCCAAGATATTAATAATGTCTACTTACTATTGTGCACGTGTACAGCTGTACAGTATATGCTGCCTCCTGGCGACCTACAACATATATGTACGTTGCAAGGGGGAGTGTTGATTATACGCATATACATACATAAATTATATAATAATTCATATTGGGGTTGTAACGTTGAAGAAGTCATGTTATTTCTAACAACCAAAAGAAAAACCTGGATTGTGCTTGTGAAAATTTAAGGAAAACTTTTGACCACTGAAAGTTAAGAATCAAATTGAAAGTGTAAAAATAAAACAGAATCACGCCAGAACCTAAATATCAATGTTAACAATATTATATAGAAAACAAAAAACTTTCGGAAGAGCGATTTATAAGTGGACAAATTTGAAAACGGAAACTGAAAGAGTGTAAGGATAACATATGATACAGAATTCAATGGTAGTAGAAGTCGGGGACGCCCGAGGAAGACGTGGAAATCAAGTTAGTAAAATACTTGAGTCGGGCCATGTCAATAGTCAGAATAGCAAAAGAGTACATATGAGTCGATGTATGAATTTGAATAAAGCAAGGAGTATGTGTCAAAACAAAGTTGCGTTGGGGGGGTATCCTCTCCGCCAACCCCTGTGGGGAAACGGCATGATGGTTGGTTAGTTAGTCAGGAAACTGATACAAATTCAAATTTAGTTGATTTTTCTGTTCTTGGGAATTAAATTTAAATGTAACCTTTTAGTTTTGAACTTAAAATAGAAATTATTTAAATGTGACATTTTCCAAGCACTTCCTTTGTACGTAAATTTTAAAGGAAACTGATACGTTAAGTACATTGAATTGAAATGTCAATTGCCATTGAAATGGAAATTAAATTAATATATAACCGTACGGATAAGTAGGACAGAAAAACCCGGAGTTTTAGAGACGGAAAAATATAGAGAAATTCCGGACAAAATTTTCAAAATAAAAACGCTAATGGTCGCTTCACACGACCATTTTTGGTACAGATTCTACACAGATCGTATTTCCGTATCGAAACCATGTAAAAAATAGACCACGCTTTATTTTGACACCGTTTTTTTCCAGTTTAATGGCGGGAATTATTTGATATCTGACATTGTTTTACGTAACTATATTACGTGGAATATTTGAGTGTTTTTTTTTGCGGTATATATTTAAAATATTGTTAAAAATACTATAGCTAGACTAGACTGTGTTCATTACTGATTGTGAACAAGATTACTGGGTGGGAATTTTGCGTGTTTTTTATTATTATTATTTGTTGACATTTTGTGAGAGATACTCTTGTATGCACACTTGAAGTGAAACAACACAAAACTGCGCTATATAAATGATTTGTTATTATTATTATTATTATTATGATTATGTTGAACGGTTATGTTAAACGTGTTGCCATTTTTTGACGATTACGTACGAAAATACGATTTCGTCTTTAATAGCAACTATATCTGCATATTTGTATGAAAACGTAGGTATAAAAATATTGATCGTGTAAAGTAAAGATTTTCCGTAATGGTCCGATATGGATACCACATAGGGGTCGGTATGGAAACAAGTGTCGTTTAAAGGGCCCATGTCATTGTTTTTACCAGTGAAAAGGACGAATATTTAAAATTTCTCATAAAAATTATTATGGACCTACTTTAAAAAAAAGTATATATATATATAGAACAACAAACTAATTAATAAATCAGTATTAAAAATATATTTTTTTTAAATCTAAGTGCCCTTGACGTCATTCTACCCCCTTCGCTAAGCTATTATGTAGCAATGTGAAGAGATTAACAAATATGGTGACGTCATCTAATTCATAATCTAATAATCTAATGTGGTGTTTGCATAAATTCAAATCGGCCCAGATTGCATGAGGCAAAAATCAATCTTCAAAATGAATTATACTATAAAAAGGAGCTTTAAAAAAACTAGCATCTAAGGATGCTGGCAGACTACCGCCGGTTACCGGCCGGTTCTCTTCGGCAGTGCTGATTTGTATACTATATTCAAATACTATGTGTACATACGCAGTGTGGCAAACCAAGGCCTTCACCGACCCGGTATATTGCCATACAAATCGGCACCAGCTAAAGAAAACCGGGCGGTAACCGGCGGTAGTCTGCCACCGCCGTAAGTTACACCCTGAATTTTGTAAAAAAAAAGTGACTGCAGAGACTCATATTTCATAATACATAATATGGACTCCTAATAACACAATTTTTCTGGAAAAGATTATTGGGTAAATATGTATTTTTGTTGCTCCCATCCCATCCATATTTCTGCATAAAGATAATATTGGGGTCGCCCACCCCACTTAATTGGCATCTGAGGCCGCACAAGTAGTGATGCAGCGGGTCACATCTATAGCTATCGATATCGATCAACTAAACATCCCTACCCTGAATACGGTAAGCCAATATCGATATACTGTAGTGACACACAACGAGGTGTCAACAGCCGAAACTGGGGCGCTTTTGTAGAAACTGGAATAGCATGCACGGAACTCGTACAAAGAGAATTATTATTTTAGCACGAGATAAAACGAAAGCAATGATATTAATAATATAAATTGATCATTAAAATATGGTGCATAGCTACATGTATTTGTATACATCAAATCGCTTCGTAATTGCAAGATGTGTTTTTGGATTATTTGTACTTTTATTTACGCATTCTGCTTAAAAAGCCACAATTGCTTACACAATTCGACACAACGCACAATGTTGGCACAATTGCACATTGTTTTGGCAAAAGTGAAATTGTCAGGAATTGAGGTTGTCTCCTACAAAGAAATATGTTATTTGCAAATGCATAATATTAATTAGAGCATGCTGAGAACAGAACTTTTAGAATGTTTGAAAAATAAAGAATAGTACTAAAAATACAAACCGTCAAAATGTTGATATTTTAGGAAAGCCTGTGCAGCCACGGTAAATAAAATGACTGACGCGGCAGTATGCGGTACTGACATTCGAATTGTGAATTGTACTGAATTGTGTCTCGTGATATCACGAGTATTTTGAGCGGTTGTTTTACACAAGGTCACTTTAAAAGCTCATAACTTCGTCATTTTTGGAGATATTAATTGTTTTTGTGTTTAATTCGTAGAACTCCATAATTAAATATATTTTTTTTTTAATTTTTTGGAGATATCGAAAAACAAATTTTACTATCGTTACTAACTTTTTAAATATAATGCATTACATCAAAACAAAAAATAGGAGACAACCTTCTCGTCATAAATTTTGTCAACTATGTTGAAAGTTTTGTGGATTATTACTGTTTGATTCAGTGAATGCCAGAAGGTCGAATTCCGCGGAAAATTCTGAGTGCTATTCCAGAGGGAAGATGTCCGGTGGGCTGTGCGAAAAGAGGCTGCACCTACTATGGACGAATACCATTGACGTAGCACAAGGCAGGAACGCCAGGAAGCACTTTGTCGATGCGATGGGTCCTCGACTTGAGTGGGACAAGGTTAAGACGATGCATGTATGTATGTATGCATCAGTGTAATCAGTATTTTTAAAATCCAGAATTCCATCCGGGACCTTGCGCTCTAATTCACTGAGCAACGGCTACTCCAATCCGTCCCGTCATTTTTATCGGTATCATAGGTATCATTCCTTTCTCTGATATAAAACCTATCCGATTTTTATTTATAAGGGACATATTTTTAATCATTTAAGATAATATTAGCAACTCTCGAAATGAAACACGAAACCGAAAAGACAGAGAAAAGAAAAGATAGCGGTAGCAACTGGAACTCGAACCCAGAACCTCGTGGTCTATCAATAAAGAACAATCATTATAAGGAATTTCGAAAACATATAAATTAGAAATAAGAACAAAGAAATAGAAAAATGCATTTATGCTAAGGTAGCAAAGATACATCTCCTATTTTTGGGATTTATTTTTTAAATCCTCGATGTAATCATAAATATCGCAATAATTTTAAATAGGTCGCTAGTGCGGAGGGCCGTAAACTGAAAGAAAATAATCATTTGTCATATACTACACAGAACCATATTTATTTATTTGGAATTATAATAGAACTGCGGAAATTTCTGAGATAGTAGGTAGATTCCTATATTCGTTGTTATGACTTAATAGGAACGGCTACGCAGCCTGTTTCATACAAAACTTAATTTTGAATTTGGGGCCAAATTACTCACCTAAACTAATGATCTTTTTTTTCATCAAAAAGTATAGTAAATATCTAGTACGGATTAGAAGTAATTTATTTATTTTTGTTTAACATTATGAAATATAGACCATAAAGGAATTGATTTTTCGCGATTTTAGAGGCACCTTTAGCAATTATTTGGGGCTAACGGTGATTAAAAAAATGTATTACCCCTATATTTATCTGCTTTAAAAATATAATGAAATATAAAATAAATAAATAAATTATATTAAAATAACCATCATAGTGGACTTTAAAAAAAAATTAAAAACGACCAATTTACGTTGGAACACAAATTTGCCGTAAATAATTTAAAATATCGACCCGAAAAAACGTTTTTTTTTTTAAATCTTTTGTTTATATATTTTTATTTACGTAAATATATCAAATACTATTTTTTAAATACAATAAACCCGTAAATAATTATCTAAGTTGCTTCTAAAATCATGAAAATTGTTTTCTTTCATGCCACATACTTCATAATTTAAAACAAAATAAATAAAATACTTCTCATCCATACTATTTATTTATTAAACCATTAATTAAAAAAATACATATCATTCAGTTTGAATGAGTATTTTGGCCTCAAATCCATAATTAAATTATGTATGAAACAGGCAGCACAGCCGTTTCTCTTAACAAATGTATAAAATGTTAATACTTTGAATATTTGATCTGATGAAGGGTTGTTTTGATGCGATACGCACGTACGCACAACCAAATTAAATTATTTAATTAATTCATTAATTTTATTTATACTTTCTCCAAATAAATCCGGCTTTGTTAAATTCTTGGTAGACAAGCTTTGTTGACAGGGGAAAATGGTTCAGCACGTTGGAGTAAAAAGACAATTTCCTCAGAAATCCGAAATAAATGGATATGTTAGTTTTTGGTTCTTCGAAAGTCTTAGATAGAGCAATATTAATTTGGATGTGTTACTTATAGCGGAAAATCTGTTTTTGTGTCCCAATAAAAACACTCAAGCTCTGGCGTCAACATATTTACATTGTTTATTTCGTCTGGAATTTCAAGTCAACGCAAAAAGTCGTTTCCATCGTGAAGTTAATAATAAAATATATAAAAATAAATTTATTTATACCGAGGTGTGGGGAGGTTGGTGCGATCCCACACTTCCCATAGAAAATATAAATACATACTCGTAATATATACAAGAAACATTTTTATTTTATTTTAAAAAAAAAAAACAAACATTCCCGGGTTACGAATAACCTGACAATATTTGAAAATCATGATGGAAGACTTGGCCAGCTGAGGAATTGAACTTACGATACCTGGGTGGGATCCAGATACGATGACAACTCAGCCACTGACCGGTTAGATAAATAAGAATAGAAAACAAAATTAAAAATAATAAAGAAGATAGTTGTAGAAAAAAATAAATAATAAGTGAACCATAAATATAAATAAGAATACGTCATCGATTTTGGATTTATATTTAGTTATTGGATTGAAGATTATTGCGGCCAATATCTTACTCCAATTTGCTTCGATACTCGGAGGTTAGAAGGGATTCCATGACGAGGACATTTTTGGAGTTGATAATCCTATCCCTCATTCCTGCCACTCTGGTTCTTATTAAGGCTGCAAAAACGGGAACTCGCCCTTCCGGGAACATAAAGGTAGAAGCCATGTAACAACCATGGAATATTGTTATGTTCGTATTGTTATGTAACAAATGCGCTACAATTTAAAAGGAGATTCTAGCCTCTCAGTCATAAGCGATCAGTTAAAAGGCACTTAGCTCCTTGTTAAAAAGTCCGCCAATTGTTAGTGTATAATCCCCATATGTACAAAC